>JAVSCE010010972.1:0-41520 GCA_032199065.1 Smutsia gigantea
TATGATCCTCTTGATGTATTTTTGAATTCGGTTTGCTAATATTTTGTTGAGTATTTGTGCATCGACGTTCATCAGGGATATTGGTCTGTAATTTTCTTCTTTTGTGGTGTCTTTGCCCAGTTTTGATATTAGAGTGATGCTGGCTTCATAGAATGAGTTTGGGAGTATTCCCTCCTCTTCTATTTTTTGGAAGACTTTAAGGAGAATCGGTGTTATTTCTTCTCTATATGTCTGGTAGAATTCAGAGATGAATCCATCTGGCCCAGGGGTTTTGTACTTGGGTAGTTTTTTGATTACCGATTCAATTTTGTTGCTGGTGATTGGTCTGTACAGATTTTCTGTTCCTTCTTTGGTCAGTCTTGGAAGGTTGTGTTTTTCTAAGAAGTTGTCCATTTCTTCTAAGCTTTCCAGCTTGTTAGCATATAGATTTCCATAGTACTCTGTTATAATTCTTTGTATTTCTGTGGGGTCCGTCATTATTTTTCCTTTCTCATTTCTAATTGTGTTTATGTGTGTAGACTTTTCTCTTAATGAGTCTGGCTAGGGTTTATCTATTTTGTTTATTTTTCAAAGAGACAGCTCTTGGTTTTATTGATTTTTCTATTGTTTTATTCTTCTCAATTTTATTTATTTCTTCTCTAATCTTTTATTGTCCCTCCTTCTGGTGACTTTGGGCCTCATTTGTTCTTCTTTTTCCAATTTCAGTAATTGTGTCTTTAGACTATTCATTTGGGAATGTTCTTCCTTCTTTAAATAGGCCTGGATTGCAATATACTTTCCTCTTAGAACTGCCTTTGCTCGTCCCACAGAAGTTGTGGCTTTGTGTTGTTGTTGTCATTAGTCTCCATATATTCTTTGATTTCTGTTTTGATTTGGTCATTAACCCATTGATTAATTAAGTGTTGTTAAGTCTCCATGTGTTGTGAGCTTTTTTGATTTCTTTCTAAAATTTATTTCTAGTTTATACCTTGGTGATCTGAGAAGTTGCTTGGTAGGATTTCCCAGTATTTTGAAATTACTGAGGTTCTTTTTGTAGCCTAGTATGTGGTCTATTCTGGAAAATGTTCCATGTGCACTTGAGAAGAATGTGTAACCTGTTGCTTTTGGGTGTAGAGTTCTGTAGATGTCTGTTAGGTCCATCTGCTCTAGTGTGTTCTGTTGCCTCTGTGTCTTTACTTATTTTCTGTCTGGTTGATCTGTCCTCTGGAGTGAGTGGTGTGTTGAAGTCTCTAAGATAGATACATTGCTGTCTATTTCCTCCTTTAATTCTGTTGGTATTTGTCTCACATATGCTGAGCGCTCCTGTGTTGAGTGCATATATATTTATAATGGTTATATCTTCTTGTTGGACTGACCCCTTTATCATTATGTAATGTCCTTCTTTATCTTTTGCTACTTTCTTCGTTTTGAAGTCTATTTTGTCTGATACAAGTACTGCAACACCTGCTTTTTTCTCTTTGTTGTTTGCATGAAATATCTTTTTCCATCCCTTCACTTTTAGTCTGTGTATATCTTTGGATTTGAGGTGAGTTTCTTGTAGGCAGCATATAGATGGGTCTTGCTTTTTTATCCATTCTGTTACTCTGTGTCTTTTGATTGGTGCATTCAGTCCATTTACATTTAGGGTGATTATTGATAGGTATGTACTTATTGCCATTGCTGGCTTTAGATTCGTGGTTACCAAGGGTTCAAGGGTTGCTTCTTTACTATCTAACAATCTAACTTAACTTTCTTGTTAAGTTATTGTAAACACAGTCTGATGTTTCTTTCTTTCTCTCCCTTCTTATTCCTCCTCCTCCATTCTTTCTATAATAGGTGTTTTATTCTTTGCCTTTAGTTAGTATTTGGATGGTCTGCTTTCTTTGCTATGATTTTTTTTTCTCTGGTGACATCTTTTTAGCCTTAGGTGTGCTTCCATCTAGAGCAGTCCATTTAAGATATCCTGTAGTGGTGGTTTATGAGAGGCAAACTCTCTCAACTTTCGTTTATCTGGAAATTGTTTAATCCCTCCATCATATTTAAATGATAATCGTGCTGGATACAATATTCTTGGTTCGAGGCCCTTCTGTTTCATTACGTTAAATATATCATGCCATTCTCTTCTGGCCTGTAAGGTTTCTGTTGAGAAGTCTGATGATAGTCTGATGGGTTTTCCTTTGTAGGTGATCTTTTTTCTCTCTCTAGCTGCCTTTAATACCCTGTCTTTATCTTTGATCTTTGCCATCTTAATTATTATGTGTCTTGGTGTTGTCTTCCTTGGGTCCCTTGTGTTGGGAGATCTATGAGCTTCGGTGGACTGCGAGACTACTTCCTTCCCCAGCGAGGGAAAGTTTTCAGCAATTATTTCTTCAAAGACACTTTCTATCCCTTTTTCTCTCTCTTCTTCCTCTGGTACTCCTATAATGCGAATATTGTTCCGTTTGGATTGGTCACACAGTTCTCTTAATATTCTTTCATTCCTAGAAATCCTTTTATCTCTCTCTGCCTCAGCTGCTCTGTACTCCTGTTCTCTGTTTTCTATTCCATTAACAGTCTCTTGCATCTCATCCATTCTGCTGTTAAGCCCGTCGATCGCTTGTCTGATTTCTGTATTGTCTTTCCTCAGTTCCCTCACTTCCTCCCTCAGCTCTTGCACATTTCTCTGTAGGTCCATCAGCATGGTTATGACTTTTATTCTGAATTCTTTTTCAGGGAGGCTGTGCATTTCCATCCCTTCAGACTCCCTCTCTGGGGTTGTCTGGTTGATTTTGGTCTGAACCATATTCCTCTGTCTTTTCATGGCTGTATAATTTGGTCACTGATAGTTGCCACGTATGTCAGCTGGGCTCTTTAAGACTTTAAAAAGAGAAGAAAAAAAAAAGAGAAAAAAAGAAAGAAAGAAAAAAGAAAAAAAGAACGAAAAGAAAAAACAAAAACCAAAAAAAAAACAAAAAAAAAAATGCCCACCGGACGTAGATTCTGTGGGAATGCTCTAGGTGGCGCTATTGCCCCACTATTCCACAGCTGTGACTGTGCCGCTCCGCAGGGCCCTTTATCGCTCTGGCAGGGGTGGGAACGAATAGGAGGCTGTTGATCTCAGTGAGAAGTGTTAAGTATGGCTACGCTTCCTCAGTCGCCAGCTAAGGCGTCTGAAACTCCCCAGGACTCCCAGCCTGCTGGGCTGAGTGTGCTGGGGCGATCCGGCTCCTCCGCTGGGCTCCTGTCTCTTTAAGACCGCTGAGGAAAGCGCGCACTTTTTTTTTCCTTCCCGGAGCCGGCTGCAAGCACCCTGGCGCGTTCCCCGCTCAGATCCTGCCCCTCTGTCTCTCCAATCTCCGCTGCACTGCGCAATGTGGGTCAGCACTCCCCGCGCAGATCACCGGGGCTGGCTACTTCGCGGGGTGTGCTTCCACTCCCTCCCGGCTCTGAATCCTCTCCTCCCGCCGGTGCGCTGGGGTGGGGGAGGGCTCGGGTCCCGCCGGGTCGCGGCTCCGTATCTTACCCGCCTCTTGGGGTGCCGATTCCTCTGGGGTGTAGCTGCACGCTGTGCGCTTTCCTGTGTATTCTTGTCTCTCTTTTAGGAATAGATGTATTTTCTGTGTTTTCGTAGATAAATATAGTTTTGGGAGGAGATTTCTGCTGCCCTGCTCACACCGCCATCTTCCCGGAAGTCCAGTTTTACTATTTCTAATCCTCATACTCAGTCATGTATTCTTTAATCTCCTTGTGAAGTCTGTTCTTCCAGAATGGAAAATCCAACTCCAGCTGTTGCTACGTAACCTAATAACGTGATTTGTTCTATCTTGCCTGGAAGCCATAAGACTGCAAATGGTGATGGAAATGGAATCCAGGATGGAAGTGCCCATCTTCCGAGGCCCTCTCGACTTACCACTGATGGAGACCTAGCTGCACCCCTAACTGCGACCCTTCTCACCATGAAGCAGCCAGAGCAGTCGTAGCCCCTTTCCCCTAGCAGCAGCTAGGGTCTCCATCTGTAGAGGGGGGAATGAGACAGGGACCATGGGCCTAGACAGAGTAGGGTGAGGGCCTCTGGAAAAAACAAAGCAAGATAATCCATTGTGGGATTTGCTCTGGCCTGCTGGGGGCCCATCTTATTTTTCTAACTTTACCCAAGTACTGCTTTTCTTCCTCCAGCCCTAAACAAATGATTTGTTGCAACTTGGGCAATGTAGCAAGCAAGCCCAAAACACCATAGTAAAAACAGGAAGGATTCCATCTTAAAACCGAATTAGTTAAAAAGTAAGTTTCTTAACAAACAGACAATAATAACTCAGCCCACCTTGGGAGCAAAGCAGGCAGCCTCGAGTGATACTCCCAGACCAGGACGCTGCTCTCCTGGGAGGAAATCAAAACAGTAAAATTCTTGTAAATAATCAGGAAGACTAATAAGAAACTTAGTGTTTCTTCAAAAGTAAACATTTTGGGGCCACTTAGCAAGTGTACATCCCTAGCCCTTTATCTTTCAACTGCCTATAAAACCCCTAGACAACGCACCACCCCGGGGCTCTCTTGTCCCCTCCTGGCCTGAGCCAGGAGCTCTGTCCTCTTGCTTTCTCTCTAAAGAAAAGCCTCTGCCTTGCTCTCCTAAAAAAAAAAAAAAAAAAAAGATACCTCTGCATCTATCATCATTACCAGAGCCACAGCCATAAAGTTGGGAATAGCCCCATTCCCCGTCTGAGTTCCAGAGGCAGCACAAGCAGCCCTGCCGTCATTGGGCATACTATTATTAACCCGACAAAATATCGCACCTATCTCAGTTCTATGTCAGATTTCACCCTCAATTAACATTAACTTGATAATAACTATAGCAACACTCTCAATTTTAATTGGAGGCTGAACGGGTCTAAACCAAACACAATTATGAAAAATTATAGCTTACTCCTCAATTGTCCACAAAGGTTGAATAATAATAATCATAACATATAACCCAACTATTACTATTCTCAATCTCCTAATTTATATTATAACGACCCTATCAATATTCATAATGCTACTATACAACTCACCAACAACAACCTCTGTCTCACCTATCAAATAAGACACTGCTAATTACAACCATTATGCTCACAATCCTACTATCACTTGAAGGCCTTCCTCCATTACCTGGACTTTTAACCTAAATGAATGATCATTCATGGACTTAACCAAAAACAACATAATAATGACCAACAATAACAGCAGTGATAGCACTACTAAACTTAAATTTTTATATGCACCTAACTTACTCGGCAATACTAACAATATTCCCAATAACCAGCAACAGAAACAAAATTACAATTTGAAACTACAAAACACATAAAATTAGCCCCACCCCTAATTATTCTATCCACAATACTTCCACTAATTCCAGCCATATAATTCTAAACTAGAAATTTAGGTTACACAGTCCAAGAATCTTCAAAGCTCTAAGCAAGTATAAAACACTTAATTTCTGATCCTAAGGACTGGAAGACTCTACCCTACATCACTTGAATGCAAATCAAACCCTTTTCTTAAGCTAAATTGTCAATAGATTGATGGGATATAAACCAATGAAACTTTAGTTAACAGCTAAAAACCCTAATCAACAGGCTTCAATCTACTTCTCCTGCCATAAAAAAAAAGGTGGTGGGAGAAATCCCGGCAGAACTGAAGTTGCTTCTCTGAATTTGCAATTCATCATGTAAAACACCTCAGGACTTGGCAAGAAGGGGACTTCACCTCTATCTTTAGATTTACCGTCTAATACTTATACAGCCACCTTACCCATGTTCATCAATCGTCGATTATTTTCAACTAATCCCAAAGACATCGGCACATTATATCTTTTTTTTGGCGCTTGAACTGGAATAGCGGGCACCGCTCTAAGCCTCCCTATCCGTGCTGAACTAGGCCAGCCTGGGACCCTCTTAAGCGATGACCAGATCTGTAATGTAACTGTAACTGCGCATGCCTTTGTAATGATTTTCTTTATGGTGATGCCATTACAACTGGGGGCTTTGGAAACTGACTAGTGCCTTCAATAATTGGTGCCCCAAACAGCATTTCCACATATTAACGACATAAGCTTTTGACTCCTCCCTCCCTCCTTTCTTCTCCTGGCATCCTCTACAGTTGAAACAGGAACCGGAACCGTTTGAACCATATATCACCCCTTAGCAGGTAATTCAGCACATGCAGGGTCCTCAGTAGATTTAACTATCTTTCCTCTTCACTTAGCAGGTGTCTCATCAATTCTATTCTAGGGGCTATTAACTTCATCACAACTATTATTAACAAAACCTCCCGCTATAAGCCAATATCAAACTCCACTATTTGTGTGATCGGTTCTAGTTACAGCCGTACTCCTACTACTGCCTCTACCTGCTCTAGCTGCTGGCATTACTATGCTTTTAACAGACCGCAACCTAAATACATTTTTTTATCCTGCTGGGGGAGGGGATCCAATGTTATATCAACACTTATTCTGATTTTTTGGTCACACCGAAGTATGTATTTTAATCCTTCCTGGCTTTGGAATAATCTCTCAGATTGTAACCTACTACTCAGGGTAAAAAGAACCTTTTGGGCATATGAGCATAGTCTGGGCAATAATGTCAATTGGCTTTCTAGGCATCATTGTATGAGCACATCATGTATTTACTGTAGGCACAGACATTAATACATGAGCCTATTTTACATCTGCCACTATAATTATTGCAATTCCAACAAGTGTGAAAGCATTCAGCTGATTAGCAACTCTGCACGGTGGAAATGTAAAATGATCCCCAGCCATATTATGGGCCCTGGGCATTATTTTCTTGTTTATAGTAGGGGGCTTAACTGGTACTGTACTAGCTAATTCATCATTAGATATTGTTCTTCATGATACCTACTATGTAGTAGCCCATTTTTACTATGTGCTTTTCATAGGTGCAGTTTTTGCTGTTACGGGGGGATTTGTACATTGATTTCCTCTATTTTCAGGATATACCCTCAACCCTACATGAGTAAAGATTCACTTTACAATTATATTTGTGGGTGTTAATGTAACTTTTTTCCCTCAACATTCTCTCGGACTTGCAGGAATACCACGACGTTACTCTGATTACCCAGATGCTTACACAACATGAAATACTGTGTCGCCCACGGGATCCTTTATCTCACTAACTGCCATTATACTTATAATTTTTATAATCTGAGAAGCTTTTGCTTCTAAACGAGAAGTGCACATAGTGGAACTAACTAATACTAATCTTGGTTACATGGCTGCCCCCCTCCTTACCATACATCTGAGGAGCCTGCCTTTGTAAACTTGAGCAAACAAAAAAGGAAGGAATCGAACCCCCCAAAAATGGCTTCAAGCCAATATCATAACCTCTGTGTTTCTCAATTATTGAAGTATTAGTAAAATTTACATAACTTTGTCAAAGTTAAATTATAGGTCTAAGTCCTTTATACTTCCATGGCATGCCCATTTCAACTAGGCTTTCAAGATGCCACATCCCCTATTATGGAAGAGATACTGCATTTTCACAACTACAAACTGATAATTGTTTTAATTAGTTCTTTAGTCTTATATATTATTTCACTTATATTAACTAAACTCACTCATACAAGTACAACAGACGCTCAAGAAATAGAAACTGTTTGAACTATCCTACCTTCAATTATTCTTACTCTCACTGCCCTACCCTCATTACATATTCTTTACATAATAGATGAAATTAAAGCCCTTCACTAACTGTAAAAACAGTAGGTCACCAATGGTACTGAAGCTATGAATACACAGACTATGAAGATCTAAATTCTGACATGTATATAATCCCTGCACAAGACTTAAAACCAGGTGAACGACTCCTAGAAGTAGACAATCGACTTGTGCTACCCATAGAAATAACCATTCTAATACTTATCTCATCAGAAGACATCCTACACTCCTGAGCAGTCCCGTCTATCTAGGCCTAGAAAACAGATGCTCTCCCTGGGCGACTGAACCAGACAACTCTCATACCAACTCGACCTGGTTTATTTTACGGGCAGTGCTCAGAAATCTGCGGCTCAAATCACAGCTTCATGCCGAATGTTGTCAAACTAGTTCCATTAAAAACATTCGAAAACTGATCTGTACCTATTCTGTAAGATCATTAAGAAGCTAGTAGCATTAACCTTTTAAGTTAAAGATAGAGATTATACTTCTCCTTAATGACATGCCTCAGACACAATATGATTTATCACAATCATATCTATAATCTTAACTCTCTTTATTTTATTTCAATTAAAAGTAAGCATCAATACCCCCAAAACATTGAAATTAACAATAAAATCATACTACAAAATTACCACCCCAAGAAGAAAAATGAATGAAAATCTATTTGCCTCTTTTATTACCCCAATAATAACAGGAATTCCTATTATTACAATTATTATTATATTCCCAACCATCCTCTTCCCAACATCAAAACAACTAGTCACCAGTTGTATCCTGTCTATTCAACAATGGCTTCTACAACAAACATCCAAACAAATAATGACTATGCACAACCACAAAGGACAAACTTGAGCTCTACTATTAATATCACTAATTTTTATTGCTTCTACAAATTTATTAGGTCTCATACCTCATTCATTTACAGCTGCGACCCAGCTATCAATAAATCTAGGCGTGGCTATCCCCCTATGAGCAGCCAAGAGTTATTACAGGGTTTCCACATAAAACAAAAGCATCTCTAGCCCATTTTTTACCGCAAGGCACACCAACCCCTCTCATCCCCATATTAGTGGTTATCAAGACAATCAGTACATTTATTCAACCTGTCGCACTTGCAGTACAATTAACAGCTAACATTACTGCAGGTCACTTATTAATACACCTAATTGGAAGTGCAACTTTAGCTTTAATATCAGTTAGCCTCACTGTGGCAACAACTACTTTTATTATTTTAATCTTACAATTCTTGAATTTGCAGTAGCACTTATTCAAGCATGTGTATTCACTCTACTAGTTAGCCTCTACCTACACAACAACACATAATGACCCACCAAAACCACTCCTACCACATAGTGAATCCAAGCCCCTGATCTCTAACTGGAGCACTGCCTGCTCTGTTAATAACATCCGGTCTTGCAATATGGTTTCATTTTAATTCCATAGTTCTATCCCTGAGACTGACAACAAATTTTCTAACAATATACCAGTGATAACGTGATACCATGGAAGAAAGTACCTTTCAAGGCCATCACACACCAACAGTCCAAAAAGGACTTTGATATGGTGTAATGTTATTTATCATCTCTTAAGTATTTTTCTTTATTGGCTTTTTCTGAGCATTTTATCACTCAAGTCTAGCTCCAACTCCTGAGCTAGGAAGGTGTTGACCTCCTATGGGCATTAACTCCCTTCATCCCCTAGAAGTTCCATTACTTAATACATCCGTGCTACTAGCCCCTGGAGTTTCAATTACTTGAGCACATCTAGTCTGATGGAGGGTAACTGAAATCATATACTCCAAGCCCTATCTATCACAATTCTCCTAGGCATCTACTTCACCCTTCTAAACGTATCCAAATACTATAAGGCACCATTTACAATCTCTGATAGAGTATATGGCTCTACATTTTTCATAGTAACCGGATTTCATGGATTACACGTTATTATTGGATCCTCCTTCCTAGTTGTATGGCTTCTACAACAACTGAAATATCACTTTACATCTAACCAGCATTTCGGTTTTGAAGCTGCTGCCTGATACTGACATTTGGTAGACGTGGTGACCCGACCTGCAGGTCAGCAAACATAAAACCCCCGGCCGCGGGGTTCACCAACTGGGACCTAAGGAGGGGGTGCGTGAATGAAAAGGGACAGAAGACAGAGAGAATGGAGACAAGACAGGCTTTCTAATCAAGTCTCGTTTATTACAGATTGGGGCAGAGAATATATAGACAGTACAGGGTGTGGTCTCTTCTGATTGGTTACCCATTATGCTAATGAAGCGACCTACAAAGTCCAATCACGCACCGAGTTGTGCGCATGCGCAGTTGCCTCTGACAGAGGCGGACCGGAGTGAGAACATTTGGTGGGAAAATGTGGCGCGAAAGTGATCAACAAGAAGTAAACAAAAAGATGGAGTCTTTAAAACAAAATGGAGTCTTGTTTTTGTGCCCTATGGCTCCCAACAACGTAGTATGATTATTCCTATATGTCTCCATTTATTGATGAGGCTCTTGTTTTCTCAGTATGCACAGTAGCTGACTTCCAATCAACAGGTTCTAGTAAAAACCCAGAAAATAATAAACCTACTATTGCCGATAGCAACTAACACTTTATTAGCATCTTATATTAGTTGCCTTTTGTCTCCCACAACTAAATGCATACTCAGAAAAAGTAACCCTTATGATGTGGATTCGACCCCATAGGGTCAGCACATCTGCCCTTTTCTATAAAATTTTTCCTAATCGCAATTACATTTCTCCTATTTGACCTGGAAATTGCACTACTTCTTCCACTCCCATGAGCATCACAGACAAACCATCTACACATGATACTTACAATAGCCCTATTACTTATTTTGCTATTACCTACCAGCCTAGCTTACGAATGAACACAAAAGGGCCTGGAATAAACTGAATGATAGCTAGTTTAACTAAAACGAATGATTTCGACTCATTAGATCATGACTTGCCCATAGCTATCAAATGTCTTTAGTATATACTAACATTATATGGGCATTTATTTTTTTCCCTCAAAGGAGATACTGATATATCGATCACACCTTATATCCTCATTACTATGTCTAGAGGGCATGATATTATCTTTATTTATCATACTTGCTATTACAATCTTCAATACCCATTTCACACTAGCTAGCATAGTACCCATTATTCTGCTCGTATTCGCAGCATGTGAAGCTGCCTTAGGCCTGTCCTTACTAGTATTAGTATCCCATACATACAGCACAGACTATGTACAAAACTTAAACTTATCCAATGTTAAAACTAATTATTCCCACAGTTATACTAATCTCCCTAACATGATTATCAAACAAGAATGTGGTATGAATTAACATAACATCTCACAGCATGACAATTAGCCTTGTATCTTTATCCACCCTAAATCAACATGACAGCAATAGCCTAAACTTTTCACTTTTTTCTCTGTTCCCTTATCAGCACCTCTACTAACAATATGACCTCTACCTCTAATACTAATAGCTAGTCAAGCCCATTTATCTAGTGAGCATTTAGCCTGAAAAAAGTTGTATGTCACTATATTAATTATGCTTCAAATACTATTGATTATAACATTTACCTCCTCTGAATTTATTATATTTTATATCCTATTTGAAGCAACACTTGTACCAACTCTTATCATCATTACACGCTAAGGAAATCAGAGCGCTTAAATGCAGGATTTTACTTTCTCTTTTATACAATAGTAGGCTCACTTCCTCTCCTAATAATCTTCATATATACTCAAAATATAATAGGAACTCTCAATCTACTACTACTACAATACTGAGCAAAACCTATAAACAACTATTGATCCAATATACTGATTTGACTAGCATGTAAAATGGCATTTATAGTAAAAATACTATTATATGGCCTACACCTTTGATTGCCCAAAGCCCATGTTGAAGCCTCCATCACGGGACCATAGTACTTGCAGCAGTCCTACTGAAGCTTGGGGGATACAGAATATTACGCATTTCTATTATACTTGAGCCAATAACAAATTTCATAGCCTATCCGTTTCTAATATTCTTTCTATGAGGCATGATTATAACAAGTTATATCTGTTTATGCCAAACCAATCTAAAGTCACTAATTGCCTACTCATCTGTAGGTCACACAGCACTAGTAATCACAGCAATTTTAATCCAAACACCATGAAGCTACACAGGGGCCACAGCCCTCATAATTGCACACGTCATCTACATTATTTTGCTTGGCCAACACAAACTATGAACAAATTCACAGTCGAACTATGATACTAGCACAAGGATTGCAAACACCCCTACCATTGATAGCTGCTTGATGACTTCTATCAAGTTTAACCAACTTAGCTCTGCCACCTACAATGAACTTAACTGGAGAACTATTTGTAGTAATAGCAACATTTTCATGATCTAAGGCTACCATTATTCTAATAGGAACAAATATTATCATGGCCATCTACTCTTTATATGTATTAATATCTACTCAACGAAGTAAATGTACACATCATATTAACATTAACCCCTCCTTTACATGAGAGAATACTCTTAATAGCCCTACACATACTGCCCCTCCTAATACTATCTATTAACCCCCAAATTATCCTAGGCTTACTTTACTGTAAATATAGTTTAACAAAAACATCAGATTGTGAATCTGATAATAGAAGACCCTTATTTATTATTTACCGAAAAAGCATGCAAGAACTGATAATTCATGCCCCCATATGTAAATATATGGCTTTTTTAAACTTATAAAAGATGGTAGTTATCTGTTGGTCTTAGGAATCAAAAAATTGGTGCAATTCCAAATAAAAAATAATATCCTAGTATGCTCTTCACTTATAACACTAACAATATTAGTCGTACCAATCTTAATTAGTCCTACCAATAGGTACGTAAACAAAAACTACCCTTCATACGTAAAAAATATAGTTGTATTTGCTTTTGCTATCAGCATAACCTCTGCAATAGCATTCACTCACTCAAACGAAGAAACAGTCATTTCTAACTGCTGCTGGGTGTTAGTGTGGGGAAAGGAAATCCCAGGGCAAAGTACCTCTAAAAACCGAAATCAGTCAAAGGGAGAAATAAAGTTTAAAACCCATTTATTGCTCACAAACTGCAGTCTGGCCCACCTCTCTCTGCTGCTCAAGCAGCAACAAACCCGGCTGCCCCCTCACCTCTCAGGTACAATAAGCCCAGCGTTGCCCAGGTAATTACCCATTGATATGGAGATGAACTTCTTCACCCCTGAGGAAAGCTGCAAATGCACTAAAGCCATACTTCTTTCCAACTCTGAACGCCTGTTGATATGCAGATGTACTAAAGCCAGGAGAGATATTCTGGAAATGTTTCAATTTTACCCACGCTGGATGAACAATTCAAACCATAAAAATATCAATAAGCTTTAAATTAGATTTTTCTATAACATTTATACCAGTAGCACTATTCGTCACATGATCCATCATAGAATTCTCCTTATGGTACAGAGACTCACACCCTTATATTAACCGATTCTTTAAATATCTATTAACTTAATCACAATAATAATTCTAACCACCACCAACAATTTATTCCAAATTTTTATTGGTTGAGAAGGAGTTGGAATCATATCCTTCCTACTCATTAATATGGGCGGACAGATGCAAATACTGATGCCATACAGGCAATCTTATACAATCATATTGGAAACACTAGATTTCTTCTATCTATAGCATGATTTCTTTCCAACCTACACTCATGACAATTTCAAAAAAAAATTTTTTGGTATTATTAATGTACAATTACATGAGCAGCATTATGATTACTAGACTCACCCTATTATCAAGTCCCTACCACATACCCCATTACAGTCACTGTCCATCAGCGTGGTAAAATACTGTAGAATCACTACTTGTCTTCTCTGTGTTATACTGCCTTCCCGGAATAACCCTCCACCCTACATTATGTATGCTAATAGGAATACCCCTTTTTCCCCCTTATCCCTCCCTTCCCACCCATCTTCCCCAGTCCTTTTCCCTTTAGTAACTGTTACTCCATTCTTGGGTTCTGTGCGTCTGCTGCTGTTTTATTCCTTCAGTTTTTTTGTTGTTCTTATACTCCACCAAGGAGTGAAATCATTTGATAATCGTCTTTCTCTGCCTGGCTTATTTGACTGACCATAATACCTCTAGCTCCATCCACGTTGTTGCAAATGGTAGGATTTGTTTTCTTCTTATGACTGAATAATATTCCATTGTGTACATGTACCAAATCTTCTTTATCCACTCATCTACTGATGGACACTTAGGTTGCTTCCATTTCTTGGCTATTGTAAATAGTGCTGTGATAAACATAGGGGTGCATATGTCTTTTTCAAACTGGGCTGCTGCATTCTTAGGGTAAATTCCTAGTAGTGGAATTCCTGAGTAAAATGGTATTTCCATTTTGAGTTTTTTGAGGAACCCCCATACTGCTTTCCACAATGGTTGAAGTAATTTACATTCCCACCAGCAGTGTAGGAGGGTTCCCCTTTCTCCACATCGTCACCAACATTTGTTGTTGTTTGTCTTTTGGATGATGCCATCCTACCTGGTGTGTGCTGGTATCTCATTGTGGTTTTAATTTGCATTCCTCTGATGATTAGCGATGTGGAGCATTTTTTCATTTGCCTGTTGGCCATCTGAATATCTTCTTTGGAGAAGTGTCTGTTCATATCCTCTGCCCATTTTTTAATTGGCTTATTTGCTTTTTGTTTGTTGAGGTGCGTCAGCTCTTTATATAATTTGGATGTCAACCCCTTATCGGATATTTCATTTATGAATATATTCTCCCATACTTTAGGATGCATTTTTGTTCTATTGATAGTGTCCTTTGCTGTACAGAAGCTTCCTAGTTTGATATTGTCCCATGAATTCATTTTTCCTTTTGTTTCTCTTGCCTGGGGAGATATGTTCATGAAGTAGTTGCTCATGTTTATGTACAAGAGATTTTTGCCTGTTATTTTCTAAGAGTTTTATGGTTTCATGGCTAACATTCATACCTTTGATCCATTTCGAGTATACTTTTGTATATGGGGTTAGACAATGATCCAGTTTCATTCTCTTACATGTAGCTGTCCAGTTTTGCCAACACCAGCTGTTGAAGAGGCTGTCATTTCCCCACTGTATACCATGGCTCCTTTAACATATATTAATTGATCATGTATGCTTGGGTTTATACCTGGGCTTTCTAGTCTGTTCCATTGTCTATGGGTCTGTTCTTGTGCCACTACCAAATTGTCTCGATTACTGTGGCTTTGTAGTAGAGCTTGAAGAAAGGGAGCGTAATTCCCCATTTTATTCTTCCTTCTCAGGATTGCTATGCCTATTCGGGGACTTTTGTGGTTCCATATGAATTTTAGAACAATTTTCTCTAGTTCATTGAAGAATGCGGTTGATATTTTGATAGGGATTACATGGAATCTGTAGATTGTTATGGCCATTTTAACAATAATAATTCTTCCTATCCATGAGCACAGGATGTGTTTCCATTTATTAGTATCTTTTTAATTTCTCTCAAGAGTGTCTTGTAGTTTTCAGAGTATAACTCTTTCACTTCCTTGGTTAGGTTTGTCCCTAGGTATTTTATTCTTTTTGATGCAATTGTGAATGGAATTGTTTTCCTGATTTCTCTTTCTCCTAGTTCATCGTTAGTATATAGGAATGCAACAGATTTCTGTGTATTAATTTTGTATCCCACAACTTTACTGAATTCAGATATCAGATCTAGTAGTTTTGGAGTGGATTCTTTACGGCTTTTGATGTACAATATCATGTCATTAACAAACAGGAACAGTTTGATTTCTTCCTTACCAATCTAGATGCCTTTTATTTCTCTGTGTGTCTGATTTCCGGGGCTAGGGCATCTAGAACTATGTTGAATAAAAGTGGGGAGAGTGGGCATCCTTGTCTTGTTCCCGATCTTAAAAGAAAAGCTTTCAGCTTCTCATTGTTAAGTATAATGTTGGCTGTGGGTTTGTCATATATGGCCTTTATTATGTTGAGGTATTTGCCATCTATAGCCATTTTGTTGAGAGTTTTTATCACGAAAGGATGTTGAATTTTATCAAATGTTTTTCAGCATCTATGGAGATGATCATGTAGTTTTTTGTCGTTCTTTTTGTTAATGTGGTGGATGATGTTGATGGATTTTTGAATGTTGTACCATCCTTGCAACCCTGGGATGAATCCCACTTGGTCATGATGGATGATCTTTTTGATGTATTTTTGAATTCGGTTTGCTAATATCCCTGATAAAAATAGATGCAAAAATACACAACAAAATATTAGCAAACCAAATCCAAAAATACGTCAAAAGGATCAGCCATCATGATCAACTAGGATTTATTCCAGGGATGCAAGGATGGTAAAACATTTGAAAATCCATCAACATCATCCACCATAGCAACAAAAAGAAGGACAAAAACCACATGATCATCTCCATAGATGCTGAAAAAGCATTTGACAAAATTCAACATCCATTCGTAATAAAAACTCTCAACAAAATGGCTACAGATGGCAAGTACCTCAACATAATAAAGGCCATATATGACAAATCCACAGCCAACATTATACTTAACAGTGAGAAGCTGAAAGCTTTTCCTTTAAGATCAGGAACAATACAAGGATGCCTAATCTCCCCACTTTTATTCAACATAGTACTGGAGGTCCTAGCCACGACAACCAGACAACACAAAGAAATAAAAGGCATCCAGATTGGCTAGGAAGAAGTCAAACTCCCGGTTGGCAGATAACATGATGTTGTACGTAAAAAACCCTAAAGAATCCACTCCAAAACTCCTAGATCTAATATCTGAATTCAGCAAAGTTGTGGGATACAAAATTAATACGCAGAAATCTGTGGCATCCCTATACACTAATAATTAACTAGCAGAGAGAGAAATCAGGAAAACAATCCCATTCACAGTTGCATCAAAAAGAATAAAATACCTAGGAATAATACCTAACCAAGGAAGTGATAGACCTATACTCTGAAAACTACAAGACACTCATGAGAGAAATTAAAGAAGATACCAATAAATGGAAACACATCCTGTCCTCATGGATCGGAAGAATTAATACCGTCAAAATGGTCATCCTGCCTAAAGCAATCTACAGATTCAATGCAATTCCTATCTAAATACCAACAGCATTCTTCAATGAACTAGAGAAAATCGTTCTAAAAATCATATGGAACCACAAAAGACCCCAAATAGCCAAAGCAATCCTGAGAAGGAAGAATAAAGCTAGGAATATTATGTCCCCCAACTTCAAGCTCTGTTACAAAGCCACAGTAATCAAGACAATTTGGTACTGGCACAAGAACAGACCCACACACCAATGGAGCAGACTAGAGAGCCCTGATATAAACTCAACCATATATGGTCAATTAATATATGATAAAGGAGCCATGGACATACAATGGGGAAATGACAGCCTCTTCAACAGCTGGTGTTGGCAAAACTGGACAGCTATATGCAAGAGAATGAAACTGGATTATTCTTTAACCCCATACACAAAAGTAAACTCGAAATGGATCAAGGACCTGAATGTAAGTCATGAAACCATAAAATTTTAGAAGACAACATAGGCAAAAATCACCTGAATATAAGCATGAGCAACTTCTTCCTGAACGCATCTCCTTGAGCCAGGGAAACAAAAGCAAAAATGAATTCATGGGACTACATCAAACTAAAAAGTTTCTGTATGGCAAAGGACATTATCAACAGAACAAAAAGGCATCCTCCAGTATGGGAGAATATATTTGTAAATGACATATCTGACAAGGGGTTAACATCCAAAATATATAAAGAACTTACATGCCTCAACACCCAAAAAGTAAATAACCCGATTAAAAAATGGGCAGAGGATATGAAGAGACAGTTCTCCAAGGAAGAAATTCAGATGGCCAACAGACGCATGAAAAGTTGCTCCACATCACTAATCATCAGGGAAATGCAAATTAAAACCACAATGAGATATCACCTTACACCAGTAAGGATGGTCAGCATCGAAAAGACTAAGAACAACAAATGCTGGCGAGGATGCGGACAAAGGGGAACCCTCCTACACTGCTGGTGGGAATGTAAGCTAGTTCAACCATTGTGGAAAGCAATATGGAGGTTCCTCAAAAAACTAACAATACAAATACCATTTGACCCGGGAATCCCACTCCTTGGAATGTACCCAAAGAATACAACTTCTCAGATTCAAAAAGACATATGCACCCCTATGTTTATTGCAGCACTTTTTACAATAGCCAAGATATGGAAGCAACCTAAGTGTCCATCAGTAGATGAATAGATAAAGAAGAGGTGGTCCATATACATAATGGAATATTATTCAGCCATAAGAAAGAAACAAATCCTACCATTTGCATCAACATGGATGGAGCTGGAGGATATTATGCTCAGTGAAATAAGCCAGGTGGAGAAAGACAAGTGCCAAATGATTTCCCTCATTTTTGGAGTATAACAATGAAGCAAAACTGAAGGAACAAAATAGCAGCAGACTCAGAGACTCCAAGAAGAAACTAGTGGTTACCAAAGGGGAAGGGTGAGGGAGGGTGGGTGGGGAGGATAGGAGAAGAGGATTGAGGGGTGTTATGTTTAGTACACATGGTTTTGGGATCAAGGGGAAAACAGTGTAGCACAGAGAAGGCAAACAGTGAATCTGTGGCATCTTACTACACTGATGGACAGTGACTGCATTGGTGTATGGTGGGGACTTCATAATATGGGTAAATGTCATAAACATTGTTTTTTCCTGTGAAACCTTCATAAGAATGTATGTCTATAACACCTGAATAAAAAACAATAATAAATAAATAATAATAATAAATTGTAAATTGCAAAAAAAAATAATAATAGAGCCATACAAACAGTGAATCTGTGGCATCTTACTACACTGATGGACAGTGACTGCATTGAGATATGGGTGGGGACTTGATAATATACGTAAATGTAGTAATCACATTGTTTTTTCATGTGAAACCTTCATAAGAGTGTATATCAATAATACCTTAATAAAAATAAATAAATAAAATAATAGAGCCATTTAAAAAAGAATTATTATTGTCATTTGTCTTCATATATTGCTTGATCTGTTTTTATTTGGTCATTGATCCATTGATTATTTAGGAGCATGTTATTAAGCCTCCATGTGTTTGTGGACTTTTCATTTTCTTTGAGTAATTTATTTCTAGTTTCATACCTTTGTGATCTGAGAAGCTGGTTGGTACAATTTCAATCTTTTTGAATTTACTGAGGCTGTTTTTGTGGCCTATTATATGATCTATTCATGAAAATGTTCCATGTGCACTTGAGAAGAATGTGTTGCTTTTGGATGGAGTGTTCTGTAGATGTCTGTTACATCCATCTGTTCTAATACGTTGTTCAGTTCCACTGTCTATTTATTTTCTGTGTGGTTGATCTGTCCTTTGGAGTGAGTGGTGTGTTGAAGTTTCCCAAAATGAATGCATTGCATTCTATTTCCCCCCTTTAATTCTGTTAGTATTTGTTTCACATATGTAGGTGATCCTGTGTTGGATGCATAGATATTTATAACAGTTATATCCTCTTGTTGGACTGATCCCTTAATCATTATGTAATGTCCTTCTTTGTCTCTTGTGACTTTCTTTGTTTTGAAGTATATTTTGTCTAATACAAGTACTGCAACTACTGATCTTTTCTCCCTATTAGTTGCATGAAACATCTTTTTCCATACCTTTACTTTCAATCTGTGTATGTCTTTGGGTTTGAAGTGAGTCTCTTGTAGGCAGCTTATAGATAGGTCTTGGTTTTTTATCCATTCAGTGACTGTCTTTTGATTGGTGCATTCAGACCATTTACATTTACGGTGATTATCGATAGGTATGTACTTACTGCCCATTGCAGGCTTTAGATTCATGGTTACCAAAGGTTCAAGGGCAATTCCCTTACTCTCTCATAGTCCAACTTAACTCACTTTGAATGCTATTACAAACACAACCTAAAGTCTTTTCATGGCTATAGAATTGGTTACTGGTAGTTGCCACGTATGTCAGCTGGGTTCTTTAAGACTTTAAAAAGAGAAGAAAAAAAAAAGAAAAAAAAGAAGAAAGAAAGAAAGAAAGAAAAGAAAAAGAAAGAAAGAGAAACAAAAACAAACGAAACAAAAAACAAAACAAAACAAAAAAACAAACAAAAAAAGCCCACCGGACGTAGATTCTGTGGGAATGCTGTAGGTGGCGCTATTGCCCCACTATTCCACAGCTGTGGCTGTGCCACTCCGTAGGGCCCTTTATCGCTCTGGCAGGGGTGGGAACGAATAGGAGGCTGTTGATCTCACTGAGAAGTGTAAGTATGGCTACGCTTCCTCAGTCGGCAGCTAAGGCGTCTGAAACTCCCCAGGACTCCCAGCCTGCTGGGCTGAGTGTGCTGGGGCGATCCAGCTCCTCCGCTGGGCTCCTGTCTCTTTAAGACCGCTGAAGAAAGCGCACGTTTTTTTTTTTTTCCTCCTTTCCCGGAGCTGGCTGCAAGCACCCTGGCGCGTTCCCCGCTCAGATCCTGCCCCTCTGTCTCTCCAATCTCCGCTGCAGTGCGCAATGTGGGTCAGCACTCCCCGCGCAGATCACCGGGGCTGGCTACTTCACGGGGTGTACTTCCACTCTCTCCCGGCTCTGAATCCTCTCCTCCTGCCGGTGCGCTGGGGTGGGGGAGGGCTCGGGTCCCGCTGGGTCGCGGCTCCATATCTTACCCGCCTCTTGGGGTGCCGATTCCTCTGGGGTGTAGCTGCACGCTGTGCGCTTTCCTGTGTATTCTTGTCTCTCTTTTAGGAATAGATGTATTTGCTGTGTTTTCGTAGATATAGTGTTGGGAGGAGATTTCTGCCGCCCTGCTCACACCACCATCTTTCCGGAAGTCATGTTAATGATTTTTATTTTGAACTCTCTTTCAGGAAGATCGGTGAGTCCAGTTTCATTTGGCCCTTTTTCTGGGGTTTGTGAAATATTGGTCTGAACCAGGTTCTTTGGATGTTTCATATTTCTGTGTGGTGTACTCTATTGCCCAGAAGCTCCAGTCTCTGGAGCTGCTCAGCCCCTAGAGTGAAGTTGGGGGTTGTAGGGGAGCAGAGCTGCTGTCTGGGGGGAGGAAAGATCTGTTTCCTGATTCCCATCTGCTCTGTCTTGTCTCCACTGTCAGAGCCAGTGGGCTGAGCCCACAAGTGTAAGCCTCTGTGCTTTGCATCTCTAGCTGTTGTAGGCAGGGCCTTCCTCTGACTGGTTTGCGAGCTGGTGCCATGAGGCCAGGAGGAAGCCTTGGCAGGCTGCGAGTCACAGTGGGGGGCCTTTTAGCTGAGTAGCCAGCCAGGGTGATGGAGCACCTGAAGCTCCTCAAAGTTCCCAATCTGCTGGGCAGAGCGCACCCAGAAAACCTTGTCTCCCTATCCCTTTTCCCGCGCAGCAAGCTCCATGCAATCCCCACCCATTCAGCAGCCCTCTCACTGCTAAGAAGCCTCTCAGACTGCCTGCCTTTCCCTTGTCCCAAAAGGGCTGGGTGTGGATCCCGACCTCCTCAAATGGCCAGAATCTGTCTCTCATTCACTCCGCCTGTCCCAGCTCCCCATCCTCCAGAGCACCACACAATGTAGGTTCCTGCTCACAAAGCAGATCTCCAGGGCTAGGTGTTCAGCAGTCCCAGGCTTCCACCCCCTCCCCGCTCCGTTTCTCTTCCTCCTGCTGGTGAGCTGGGGTGGGGGAAGGGCCTGGGTCCCCTCAGATCAAGGCTTTGGTATGTTACCCTGTTTTATGAGGTCTGCTCTGTTTGTGAGGTCTCTTTGCAGTCTGGTGCAGCCTTCTTTCTTGTTGCTGTTTTAGGGTTAGGTTCGTACTATCTGTGGTTTTGGGAGGAGTTCTCTGTCTCACCTCTCATGTCGCCATCTTTAATCTCCAAATTTTTGTTCTTAATTCTGAAAACACAAACATTCCTCTAATAGGACTATTACTAGCTCTAGCCGGAATATCGGCACAATTTGGCCTACATCCCTGACTTCCTTCTGCTACAGAAGGGCCAACCCCAGTATCAATCCTGCTTCACTCTAGTACAATAGTTTGTTGCAGGGGTATTTCTTTTAATCCAATTTTACCCTCTAATAGAATACAATAAAATATTTCAAACAATAACTTTAGGAGCCACCACAACTCTGTTTACAGCTATGTGCACCCCTTACCCAATACAACATCAAAAAATTGTAGCTTTCTCAACTTCAACCCAACTTGGCCTAATAATAGTTACCATTGGTATTAATCAGCCACATTTAGCCTTTCTACCTATCTGCACCCATGCCCTCTTTAAGGCCATATTGTTCATATGCTCGTGGTCAATTATTCCTAGTCTGAGTAGGAAGCCTATTTTATGCTTTTCCCCTCACCACCTCCACCCTCATTATTGGAAGCATAGCTGTAACTGGAACGCCCTTCCTCACAGGATTCTACTCTGCAGACCTTATCAGTGCGCCTGAGCCCTTATCACTCTCCTTCCTGGCTACCTCCCTGACGGCTGCCTATAGCACTCGATTGTATTTTCCGTACTGCCCGGACAACCTCGATTTATAACCTTAAATAATATTAACGAAAATAACCCAACACACAAACTCAAATGCCTAATACTAGGAAGTATTTCTGCCAGATTCTTATTGTCTAACAATATCCCCCCAATAACTATTCCTCAAATAACCATGTCCTACTACCTAACGTTTACTGCCTTGACTATTACACCTTTAAGTTTTACTCCAGCACTAAAATTATGTAACCTGTCTCAAAATTTGTATCACAAAAACCCCTTGAACAGATTAAAATTTTCAAACTTACTAGGCTGTTTTCCCACAATTATCCACCATTCAGGACCACCATGAAGTCTCAACAAGTAAAAAATCAGCATCTCTCCTCCGAGACCTAATCTGACCAGAAAATGCTTCACCAACGGAGTCCGGAGCGGGTCACGGAGCGTGCAGCCCTAGTGGGAGCTCCCGCCGTAACCGCCGCTGTAAGCGCAGCCGTGTCCCGCGTGGGCGGGCAGCGCGCCCCGTGGGGAGGGGAGCCTCGGCGGCTCTCCACGCGCCGTGGGAGGGGCGGGGGCTGGGCGGGGCGTCATCCGGGACCTACTCCTGCCCGCGGCTCGGCCTCGGCCACGCCCCGCCCTCGCCCTGTGGAGAGACCGTTCCAGCCTGTGGGGGGCGAACCTGGAAGTTACTGTGACCCTCTACCCCGCGCGTCCTCCATCCCCCGCCTTACGTAAGGCGCTCGGCCTCTGTGGCTCCCTCCTGGGACGCGCCCAGGGTCCCCCGTGTCTGCCCTCCGGGGCGCAGCCTTAGGGGAGTGTGTCCCCTCTCTGGAAGCGCCTGTCTGAGGGAGTGTGAGGCAGAGACTGGGGCTCAGCCCCTAAAAGCCCGCTCCTGACCCTGACTACTCAGAGGGACCGCCTGGGACGCCCCTTGGGGGGTCGTGATGTCTGGCCGCCCCCCGTGACCCTGAAGCTCTGCTGGCGCAGGATGGGGAAGGGTGACACACAAGACAGCGCCCCCAAACCTACCCTCGGTTCCCGCCTGGGCAGGCTGACTCCGGGAATCTGCACCTTCCTGTTCGCTGGCGCAGTTCGCCCCTGGATACAGGAAGCAAGCACACATGGGTGACTGTGATACCGGGGTTCTTGTTCCCGCAGTCGGAGTGAACTTCGCAAACAAAGTAGGAGAGCCAGCGAGAGGCTTTTATTTAGAGATTAAGGGAGAGGCAGAGCCCCTGGCTCACACCAGGAGGGGACAAGAGAGTCCAGGCGGTGCTTGTCTAGGGAATTTATAAGCGGTTGAGAGACAAAGGGCTAGGGATGCAGACCTGCTAAGTGGACCCAAAATGTTTATCACTGAAGAGACATTAAGTTTCGTAACAGTCTTCCATTTATTTACAAGACATTTACTGCTCTGATTTCTTCCCAGGATAGCAGATTCCTGGTATGGGAGCCTATCAATCAAAACTGCCTGCTTTGCTCCCAAGGTGGGCTGAGTTATTGTTTGTTAAAGAGTATGTTAAGAAACTTACTTTTTAACTAATTTTAAATTAGTTTTAAATGCAATCTTATCTGTAAGATGGAAGCCTTCCTGTTTTTATTAGTTGTTACGACTGGGCTTGCTTGCTAAATAAATCACACAGGTTGCAAATTATTTGTTTTGGTAGGGGATTCATTGCACAGTTACATTGTTCTGTGATTATCTTGCTTTATTTTTTTCTGGAGGCCCTCACCCTACTCTGGTCCCTGTCTCAACTGGAGTCCAGTGGAATGTGAGTGATCCGTATGAAGTGGAAATCTAGAGGGAGTTTCATCAACAATTCAACTGGCACAGTCCCCATGTCCTTTTGGAGGCCAACCCCCGTGCACTTGCCCTGCTGGGCGCTGGGTGACAGCTACTTGCTTCTGGGGCTTCTTCCTACATTACCCCCCAGAGCATACCTGGTGGGTGGGGAGTGGGGTGCAGAGCAAAGTGGAAAATGTCCCTGTGCACCTGTCACCCAGGGGATATTTGTTTAAATGAACAAATTCCTCCTCATCTCTGCAAATACTTGGGGTGGAAGTGAGACAGGGGCAGTGGGTTTAGACAGAGCAGGGTGAGGGCCTCTGGAAAAAAAAGCAAAGCAGGTTAATCACAGAACAATGTAACAATGTGCAAAGAAACCCCTACGAAACTCCGTGTTAAACATTAAGCAAAATCAGTCACATTAATTCTCTAAGGTAAAAATATCAAACTGAGAATATAGGCATTCTTCAGTGAAATGAGTTAAAACTAAAAAGCCAGGAGTAACTTGCCTAGAATGTTTGAATATCCCCCAGATAAGAAAATACTTCAGCAAGGCCCAAGTCTTCATTGTGTCAATTAAGTCATGCTATTGTAAGATTTACTTTAGCCTGCTGAAAGACCCAGCTTATTTCTTTACTCAGATGCTGCTTTTCCTCCTCCAGCCCTAATAAAATAATCTGCAACCTGGGCAATTGATATAGCAAACAAGCCCAGTCATTAACAATGCAGTTTAAACAAGAAGGATTCCATCTTAAAGATAAGATTGCATTTTAAAACCCAAGATGTTAAAAAGTAAGTTTCTTAACATGCTCTTTAACAGACAGACACTAACTCAGCCCACTGTGAAAGTACAGCAGACCATCTTGGATGATATGCTCTTCCGAGACCAAGAAGCTGCTATCCTGAGAGAATCAGAGCAGTAAATTTCTTGTGTTAAGCTAATTTTGCAGAAGACTGATAAGAAACTTAATGTCTCCTCAAAGAAAAACCTTTTGGGACCACTTAGCAGGTCTGCATCCCTAGCCCTTTGTCTCTCAACCACCTATAAATCCCCTACAAAACGCACCACCCTGGACTCTCTTGTCCCCTCCCAGTGTGAGCCAGGAGCTCTGTCCTCACAATCACTAAATAAAAGCCTCTCCCTTGCTTTCCTACTTTGAGTGTTTGTGAAGTTCATTCTGTGACTCCATGAACAAGAACTCAGGCATTAAAAGGGCTCATTTATGAGTTAGGAAGCTGGCCTTAATGAGTTGCTTAGCCAGCTTCCTGGAAGGTGGGGGTTCTGGTAAAGGGAGGGTTGGGGCAGGAAAGGAAAGCAGCTTTGGTGGGGCTGTAGGGAGTGCATTTTGCCTGGAAGAGAACTCCCCTCCCTGACGCCATGGGGCACACCCCTTGTCCCTGGCCTTTCCGTTTTCCCCCCAGTTCCAGCTCTAAGAAAAGGTACTCAGATTAACTGAAATCCAGCTCCACAGCTGCTGCGCTGCCGCTTAGCCCTAATTCCCCTCCGGGGCCAGAATAGGCAGCTCTGGTATCCTCTTCAGACCTCCCTTTAAGGCCTCAGAATATCTCTATGACTACTGCCTGGTGTAGTCCTTTTCCACTCAAGTCCCTCCCTTCTTAGATTCATTCCACTTATTTCCAGATAGCCCTCCTTTGGCTCTACATTTTCATCTGCTCACAGGCCATTTCTGCCTGGACCTTTACGGAATCTTCCACCAGTGCTCATGAGTGGGTAAAATTGTAATATTTCCAGAATATCTCACCTGGCTTTAGTACATCTGCATATCAATAGGCATTCAGAGGCGGAAAGAAGTATGGCTTTAGTGCATAGGCATCATTCCTCAGGGGTGGACAGAAGTTCATCTCCATACCAATGGGTAATTACCTGGGCAATGGAGGGCTTATCTGTACCTGAGAGGTGACAGGGAGGGCTAGTTTTGTTCTGCTGGAGCAGGAAAGAGAGAAGGCCCCAGACTGCAGTTTGTAAGCAATAAATGGATTTTAAACTTTATTTCTTCCTTTGACTGATTTCGGTTGTTAAAGGTATTTTGCCCTGGGATTTCCTCTCCCCGGACTTACATCACCAATCCCTCTGCCACCAGCAGCCAACCAGGAGGCCAGGCAGAATGTGATAGCTGGCCCCAACTTCTGTCCCTCCTGCCATCCTTTCTCCTGTAGATGTTGCAGCAGTCTAGGTGCTGCACCTTTTAGAT
Organism: Smutsia gigantea; assembly: GCA_032199065.1. NCBI lineage: Eukaryota > Metazoa > Chordata > Mammalia > Pholidota > Manidae > Smutsia > Smutsia gigantea. The sequence continues at coordinate 26,236 of JAVSCE010010972.1, forward strand.
CTAGAAGAGAAATCAGATGTGAGCATAATGTCATCAATATAATGATACAGGTGCACCGTTGGCAGTCTCTCCCATGCTGCCAAGTCGTGGGCCACAAGTCCGTGACAAATGGTGGGGCTGTGGAGGTGTCCCTGCAGATAGACAGTGAACATCCTCTGCCAGCCTTCCCACATGAAGGCAAACTGTTTCTGACTCTCCTGTGTTATGTCAATAGAGAGAGCATTAGCAAGGCCCTCAACATAATGATATGTCACACGGGGAATTAAAAGGACTATGAGTGCGCTTTATGATGCCCAGCTTCTCCAGCTTCTGTAGAGTTTCTCCAATTTCTTTGTGCCCCCTAGTGATACATATTGCTTAGTATTTGTCACTTGCCTAGGTACAGACAGAGCTATGCGCAAGTGCTTAGCAAATGCCCTCCGAGCTGCTTTTACCACACATATCCTCAGTCTGAACTCACCTGCAGTGGTCTGTAACAACAGGCCCCGCAGAGTATCTGTCTTGCAAATGAGTTTCAGCTCCAGGCAAGTTCACTATAGATTCACTGTGACCAAAGAAATTTACAGCAAAGGGTTCTTGGGGTGAAAAGGTTATACCCAAATTTATTTCCAGGTGGCAGGTCAGTCACTAAAATCCCGTTCACTCACAGCGCGTCTGTGTTAACACTGCTGCTTCAGATGCAGCAAGCCGGTCTCTGCCTTTGGGCCTCTGTCTGCACAGCCGTCCCACACAGACGTCCTCTGGGCCTCTGTACAGTCGTCCCGCATAGTCGTCCCACACAGACGTCCTCTGGGCCTCTGTCCTCGGCGCTGCCAGCACTCCAGCCTCCGCTCCCCTCTCCTACAGCCTTGCAGTACTGCCACTCCCTCGTGTGCAGAGCCCTGGGCAGAACTCTTTATATTAACACAATAATGGCTTATTGCCTAAAGGTATAGAAGCGGTAGCATAGCAACAGGCCAGTTACATTTAAGTTCAGTGAGGATCCTGGCCATAGGAACCCCACTTTACCCACAGTATCCAACCCCAAAATACATTCAGGGATTAGAGAAATATACACAGTGTACTGCTTTGGGGGTAAATACCCCATTCCCAGTGGAATTTGGGCCTTCTTCACTCTAATTGCCTTACCTCCATAGCATCTATCACAGTGGGGGTCCCAGGAAACCACTGGGAGTTACCATAAATCAGAGAACATTCAGCTCCGGACTCCACCAGTGCCAGAACACATTGTACATTCACTGGGGACCAGCGAACTGCTAATTGTACATGTGGCCTCCTATCCTCATCACGTCCCCAAGGTGGGGGCCTTGACACCCCCCACAGTCAAACTGCAATCCCCAATCACCCTCCTGTGGAGTCAGGGCCCTAGGTAGTCCTGCAGGCACATGGGCCAGAGGAGGGCTTTGCCTCTGGCTTCCGTGTCTTGTATTTCAGCGGCTTGAACCACTGCTTTGGCTTTAATTGGTGCCACAGTTCTAGGAAGATTCTACTGGGCTCTCCATGAGTATTTCTTTCACTGCCCCCGCCTTTATCAAATCAACCCATAATCTGGGTCCTCAAGACCTTCACAGGGCCCTTTAAACCTTTTCTTTCAGTCGCACACCATATTTCCTTCTGTGCTTTTATTATTTCAGCCTCCCCCAGATCTGCTGCAGTAGGAGTAACCTCACTTACAGGTTTTCCTACGTGGAGGAGCAAGAATAGTCACTAGGGACCCAAAGAAGGCTGGAGGAGCTGTATGGGGCACCAGGTTTCTCATCCCCGTGGTGAACAACTCCTCATAGGGGCCCTGTCGGTCCATATTATAACTGATACTTTTCATGCCCAGCTCCCACAGAACCTGCTGGAGAGCTGCATATGTTTTCCAACTAGCAGGGAAACATGGTAACTCACCCAGATTAGGCCAAACTGCCCTTAGGGCTGCAGTCAGCCAATCCAAAAGTACATCATTCCCTGGCGCTGATGGGCATTTTATATCCTCTGTCAGAGAGATGGGCGAGTCATCAGGGAAGCCACTTTACTCATTTCTGACCCAGATGGAACCATGCCCTCTACTCCTAAACCCCGAAGATGCAAAAGCAACGTAGGCAGAGGCTCCAAGGGCTTCTGCTGAAACGGGGTGTTCAAATTTCCCACTCGGCCTGGGTGTAGGCCCTGAGCATGGAGAGCTCCACAGCCTGGGGGGGTCTGCTCCACTCAGTGAGGAACCCACCGCTGTTGCATCTTTATTTGCATAACAAACTGGGCAGGCTTTCAATACGGGAGGGTTGGGGCCTCAGGCGGCAGCCTCAGCAACAACTTTGTCCCCAGCCCTACCCTGTCCTTGTCCCCGGCTCCTCCTACCCTGACTTCTCTACCGTCTCCAGGGCCAAATCTACCACCCCTTCCTTCACCACCCGCACACGGCCTTTCGCATCTCCCGTTTTTGTGCCGCCCCCTCCCGTGCCACCGGCGTGTCTCTCTGCACTGTGATCTCAGTTTTCTTTCCCTTCTCAGACCGCCCCACAACTCATCTTCCTGGACGCTTGCCACTGGAGGGCATTTCTCTCATTAGCAACCCTTTCTAATGCTGCAAGAAACACCACCCCACTTTTCCTGCCACCTCATGGCCACTCAGTTCCTGAGTCCCCGATTTTACACGGGGCTGACTCCACTGTCTCCAGCGTCCCCATTTTCCCCCAATTCTGGGGAGAGGCCCCCTCCTGCAGGAAGCACTTTGCCTCAGACGCCACCCCCCCTGTGGGATCTCCAGGTGAAGCCTCACCAGCCACAGCGCAGTCCCCTGGAGAGTCCCTGCCACCCGTAGGGGGCTCCCCAGATGCATCCCCACCGCCTCTAGGGCACTAGAGTATCTCCACATCATCAATAGGAGCAGCCCGCACAAACAGGGAGCCCCCGAGGACCGATTTCGGGTTCACCGGATCCTGCCAACTATTCCGGATATAGCCCTGGAGGAAAGGATGTTCCCAGGCCAGGGCGAGTCCCCCTGTCTTGCAAATGAGTTTCAGCCCCAGGCAAGTTCGCTATAGATTCACTGTGACCAAAGAAATTTACAGCAAAAGGTTCTTGGGGTGAAAAGGTTATACCCAACATTATTTCTAGGTGGCAGGTCAGTCCCTCGGCGCTGCCACCGCTCAAGCCTCCGCTCTCCTACAGCCTTGCAGCCCCGCCACCCAGTCTCCAGCCGAGCACTGGGTGGAACTCCTTACATTAACACCATAATGGCTTATTGCCTGAAGGTGTGGAAGCGGTAGCATAGCAACAGGCCAGTTATATTTAAGTTCAGAGAGGATCCTGGCCAAAGGAGCCCCACTTTACCCACACCCCCTATGAGACTGCAAAACCGAAATCAGTCCAGGGAAAGGGTAGGTAGGGAGAAAGGCTTTTATTTCTTGTAGTTGCTAGCCAGGCTCAGCACCTTCCGTCTCCTCCAGCCACGGCTGGTGTTCTCCTTTCCCTACCCACCCCTTCTAGCAGGAGCTCCATGGGTGGGTCCTTGGTGCTTGGCAGATGCCAGACCAGTTACATACCAGAAATGAAGGGGAGGAGAGAATGGCCATTTCCTCTCCACCCCTTGTCCTGGAGGTTGCAAGGCTCTGCACTGGTTACAACCATTGATCTGTAAATGGACTAAGGCTAGGTGGGAGGTTCTGGAAGTTCTGCATCGACCCCTTAGCTCTGTGCCCTCTGGAGCTTACAGACAGGTTAGAGGAATGTAACAATAGATTTATACTAACTGGATGAAGCACTTGTGATGTGCCAGGCCTTCCAAGCCTTCTTCCTTCAATGTTCTCTGTGACCGCATGTGATCGAGATCCTACGATGATGGCCAAGGGACAGGTGGAGAGACTGAGGTCCGTGCTAACAAGGTCGGTGACTCACCAGCGGTCAAATGCCTACTAAGTGGTTAAAGCTGGATGTTGAACATGAGCTGGTAGCTCCGTATTCTGTGATCTTAACCATGACATTTGCTCCCTAAATATGCCACACCATGAACAAAATGGATGAACATATCCATTTTCTCAGTGTATCCAAACCCCACTCCCTTATGTCTGAAAAACAGAATATGTGCATAGAAACCATGACACATACACACTGATACAGGCTCCCAAGCTCACTGCCCTGGGCCACATCTGGACCCTTTTGGCCGGAGACCATGAAAAGTGGGGAAGTGACTGACTGGTTGTTATGAAATGTGGCTGTGACAGCACATCCCCTTGGCTGTGGTGTTCACACCACGCAGTGGTCGCAGGGGATGTGCTTTCTAGGAGGAGGGATTACTGGGTTCACCATACAGACTGCCCACAACGTACGCCAACGGGAGGCACTGGGACATGGTCCTCAGAGGACGGAGACCTCTGGAAGGTGTATGCCTTGGAAGTAGATGACAATACCTGGGTCTCCCTTCAAGATGCACACCTGAAAATGGCCTAGATGGGGAGTGACTTGTTCAAGATCACATGGCCCAAACCCGGGCCTGACATGCATGGTATTGCACGCTCCAATGCAAGCCTGGTTGGCATTCTTCCATTTCTGAGTTTCTGCATCAGACACGAGTGACACCAGCCCCCAGGAGTTGGAGGTGCCATCCATATATCCTTGAAGATGCCCCTAGGTTAGGAATGTCTGGCATGACCTTCCCTGTGCAGGTTGGGATGTTAGGCAGCTCCTGGGAGGCACTGTGGCTTCAGCGGGAGAGGCTTCGACTGGTGAGAAAAAGAGGTCCGAGCTCAGCTCTTGTCTCCTCAGAGATATGGCCAAAGCACAGTGGGAGGGCTCTGCTGGAGATGTGCGTACTCATGGCAGGACCAGGGCCAGGAGGGTGGGCAGTCAGCAGCCCAGAGGGGGATGTGGGCGTGGCTGAGTGCAGGGAGGGGCCCAGGAAATGGACCCTGAAGAAGTGACCTCACTTCCTTGATGACATGCCCAGTAGAATTTGGATAGTGACCTGGTGTCCAGCTATTGGTAGCAGACCCCAGTCCTAGTCACTTGACCAAAGATGCTCTATAGAGCAACATGTGGTCTTGTGCTGCACCTTCTGGAGGCTTGGGCATCAGGAAAGCTGAGAGGGACAGTCTTCTTGCTCCCTGTGGGCATTGGCTCAGTGACCACCTCTAATGCCTCTGGCCTTTTGGCCGGAAGTACCCCGAGGTAACACGGGGCAGCCCAGAGCAGGCCATTCCAGGGCCAGGCAACAGGTGTGACCCATCCTGGGCTGACCTTCCCCCTGGCCCCTCCTGTGTGTGTCCGGTGGGTGTGGGTCATGGGTGGGACCTAAGGCTGCTGAGGAGGGGGGCCGTTCCTGGGTGGCAGCATGTTGTGAGGTGTTGGCCACCTGGCAGGTCAGTCAGTGTCACAGCTCTGGTCTCATCATTCAGGGTGTGGAGGTGAGTGTTGTGACCAGGTACTTCCACCCACATGTTAATTCTGAGCCCAGGGGGTGTCCTCCCCTTCCCTCAGGGACTGGATGTCTATGCAGATGGCCATGAGTGCCTGATCTTGGGGGCAGAGTTTGGGGCCCACATTGCCCCCTGCAGGGAGGTCCAGACAGCCCCAGGTACCTCCTCCCCAGCTACCAGGCACCAGGTTTGCAGAGGTCCACCCTGGGGAGTGTGGAGGAACTAGTGGATGGATTCACCTACTCCATCTCCCTGGACCTGGGGCAGGCTGTGTACACCCAGGACCCCATTCCAAAACTGGCAACCTGCCAGGGCTTCCCCATGAGAGTGGCCGACAGTCCCACTCCAAAGGGCCTGGAACTTTGTTCCCTGGGGGCACCCTGTCCTCTCCTTGCTCGCATCCCAGGGGGCTGGGGGCTCTCGGGTGAGTTGCAAACCTCCCTCGTCCTGGTGGTTCCTGGGTTTCCCACTATCTGCCCCCTGCCCCCCTCAGAGTGAACATGAGTCAACTCTCCATGGGAATAAGGTCTGCAGGCAGAGGGCTCCCCAGATAGGTGTGATGAAGAAGCGGAGAATGTGCACGGCACAAGTGGATCCAGCTACAAACATCAGCCGGAGCACTCCTGAGTTCACACTCCCTCCCGAGGACGCTGACCAGCCGACCATGGGCCAGCGGCTTCCCCGGTGAGCATCCACCCCCTCCTCGGCACAGTTGGGCCTCAGCCCACGGCCCGCTGTGTGTCTTGAGTGTCCCCGCATGTGTCAAGCCACCGCATGCTCCTCTGACAGGCAGGGTGGCTGGTGATCAGCCTCCTAGAGTGCCCATGGGGAACATGGGAGGAGGCCTAGTGGGGCACCCTGGTGCTGGGCGCTGCAGAAAGGACTGCTGGCCGAGCTGGGCCACTTCAGGGCTTACTTCTCTGTACCCGATGGAAAGCCTTTGGCCTTACCAGTCAGTGGCCTGAATCCTAGCTGAATTTGGAAAAGCACATGGAAAGCAGCTTTTGGAATGGAGGCTTGCGGCGATTCCTGGTGGCTAGGCCCAGTCTTTGTCCTCACTGTGGCCACATGGGGGATCTCTGGCGGCAGCAGAGGGGTATCTGGAAAGGTTCTGGTAGGACTTCCCTCAGCAACAATAGGTATGAAGCACCCACTTGGTACAGCCCTATCGGAGACACTTAGCATTACTGAGTGAAGGAAGCAAACAGAATACTGGGACCCTGTCCCGGGTGGAGATGGGCAGTCACTTCAAGTGTCATCCACAGGTCAGGGCCGGAGAACATCACAGGCGATGCCCTCACTGCCTCCTCATGTAACAGGGGGCATGATGACAGGCCAGACGAGGAACTGAAAATGTGAGCATTCGCTGGGTCCAGAGGGGGTGCTGCCCATCTGCACAGAATGGGAGGAGGAGGAGTTTGGGGCTTGGGGCAGGGGGAGCCCAGCAGAACCCAGCAGGTCACTCGTCTTTGGATTCGCATGGGCAGGCTGATGACAGGGCACTCCCTATTTGGGAGGATGGGAAAGGATGTCCCTGAGGACAGGCACACAGGGTCAGAAGGCGGAGGGGCAGTTGCCTGGATAGGCCCAGGAATGCAGAGTGGCCAGGCCGACACGGGTGGGCCAGGAGGGCAGTGTGGCTGGAAAGACCAGGCTTCTTGCTCTGCCACCCCAAGGCCTTCCCCCAGCCCCCAGTTGGGACGGGCTAGTGTCATGCCTGGGAGCCCGAGCATGTGCCCAGTGTCCTCTATGGTAGCCAGCCTTTATCCAACCTGGAGGGCCAGGTCCTCTACCACCTGGTCCAGGAGGAGCACGTGGGGCCCCCTGGGGACAAACTGGAAGGTGAGGGGCTGCAGCCAGTGCACCATCGAGGGTGGGCTTCCCAGACTGGGGTTCCCTTCAAGGCAGTGAGGTCTTTCCTGTCATGGGCAAGGTGCAGGGAATCAGTCCCGGGGTGATCCTTTCTCTGTCCTGCTCCGGAACCATGTCAGCAGATGCATCTGGCTCCAGAAACACAGGGAGGGCAAGCTCCGTGTCTAGAGCCAGTTCAGGTGCTCCTTACATCTCTGCTGGAGGTGGGGCCGTGTCACCTGTGTCAGTCCCTGAAGAGCCAGAGGAGAGCCCAGCAGTGGCCTCAGGGTCAGTGCCAGGTCCCGAGCCGGGGCACCATGAGGCCTCGGGCCCAGGGCCCGTGGCACCTGCTGAATGGTACCGGGCCTAGCAGAACCAGAGGCGCACCCGGAGCCCACCAGCCCCTGTGCCGCGAGAACCCAGGTCGTGCCAAGGGAGGAGAAGCCCACCATCCTGGCATTCCCCCTTCCCCCCACCTGGTGGCCGAGCAGCTGACCCTGATGTATGTGGTGAGTGGAGCGGGCTTGAAGTGGGGGTGGGCCTTCCCTGTGTCCTGGGCTGCCCCAGACCTGCTGTCCCTGATGTGGACTCCTGTGATCTGGGCCCACATCCCAGCTTCCCACCATGTGCCCTGAGAAACGCTCCTCACCCCCAAGCCTTCACTGACCACATGGACAGTAGGGCTGGCACTTGGTCCTTCCAGACCAATGAGGAATAGTGGAGGGAAGGTGGGCAGGGCCTGGCTGGGGTGGGAGGGGCAGAGTAGTGGAGGGTGGTGCTTGGGGAGGTGCTGCCAGGGCTTTAAGGCCCTTGGGCCATTGGCCTGGCAGGCCTCCACAGCCTCCGCACATCAGAGGCCCCTGCCATGTACCTGACTGCATGGGAGACACAGACACCAACAAAGGCCTGGGTGGAGTTGTTTTGGGGGACACTGCATCTGCGTGGGAAGCAGGATCCATGGGGTGACAGAATGGGAGGCAGATGCCCCAGGATGGGCAGGGGTGAGCTGCCTTGTGCTGCAGGGAGGAGGTGAGTGAGGATGCCTGCGAGCACACCCCCTCATTTCCCCACCACTGTGGGGTCCTGTGCATCCGGCCCTGGGTACCTCAGTGGACAGGTCTGAAGCCTGGATTGCCACGAGGCTCACACCACATCCTCAGCTGCCTGGGCTCCAGCTCTGACTGGCGATTGCCTGGGCCCAGGGGCACTGTGGGCACAGCTGAATGACCCCCCTGGCCATTCCCAGGAGCTGTTCACTGAGGTGGCAGCCGCTGACTGCATGGCCTACTGCTGGTGCCAGCCATATAAGGGAAACATTGAGCACCTGGCCCCCACCATCCAGAAGATCATCAGACAATTTGTTGACATGGCTAACTTGGTCACCTCCTCATGCCTCGGGGCCCCAAGCATGACAGCCCGGGACAGGGCCCGAGTGGTGGAGTTCTGGATCCAGGTGGCCAAGGTGTGCCATGGGAGGGCCCGCGGGGTCCATCCTGGCATCTTGGGAACTGCTCCCCTCCTTGGCCAACTCTCAGGATGGATGCCTGCAGTCTGACCCTGTGTGGTCCCTGGGCCCCTCCTGCCAGGGGCGTGCTGACCTGGACTCACAGGCCCCAGGGCTGGGACACCCATACCTGGCCCCTTCCTTGGGTTGAGCTACAATCCTGCACCCAGGAGGGCTGCTCACCAGGTACTGGGTGCCTGTCTCCTTAAGGACAGGAGTTCATAGGGGGACAGAAGCAGAAAAGCAGGCCACGCTATCAGCTCTGTCTTCCCTCCCAGGAGCATCTGGACCTCAAGAATTTTGCATACCTCCATGCCATTCTCTTGGCCCTGCAGAGACCTACCATAGGTCGTCTGAAATGCACCTGGGGACTGTTTCCTGGTGGGTAGTCCTGTCCCTGGGACCAGGGCACCTGAGTGGACCAGAGACACCACCCCTAGGTCTGGCAGTGTCCCCTCAGTTGGCTGGATTCCTGGGAGGCGGCAGGCCATAGGGACAGGGGCTTACCTGGACAGCAGGTTCTCAGAGCCCCCATGGGTTAGGCCAGTGGTTCCCCCTCAGGGATCGGTTTTATTTGTCCGGTGTGGGTTGAAGCCAGTTGGAGATTTTCAGCATGTGTTCTGCAGCAGGAGGTCTCTGCCCCAAGGAGAGCGACCTGTCCCAAAGCAGATCCGCCCCCAGGAGAACTGGGAATGGAGGCCCCAGGTGGAAACACGCAGCCCCTCCCCAGGCCACAGATTCCCCAGGGCTCAGGGCCATGGGTGAAAGCCTCATGCGGGTAGTGGATCTTCTGGGTTCCCCAGTAAAAGGGGTCTGATGCCCCCAAACTCTCCACTTGTTGGCCACATGTCCCCCTCCTCTCTACTCCCCTTAGGAAGAGCTCCAGGATGCATAAAAGGCTTATCAAGGAGAAGTGGCTTAAGAGGAAGTGGCTCCTCAAGGTAAATGGAGACTAGAGGTCTAGAAGGAGGGGGTCCTTGGGGTAAGTCCTCTGCTGTGCTGTGGCCCAACCTTGGGGCTGACTCGAGGTGTGCATAGTGAGAGGGGACTGCTGATGGGGAAAGTAGGCTCCTGGCCCCCAAGGTGTCCTGTTTGTCTCCCTCCCTGACTCCATTTGACTGGGGGCCTGACATCCAGTGAGGACCCAGAGGACAGGCCATGGTCAGGGCTGGGACTGGTGTGGGGTCAGCAGCAGGGTTGGGGCCTAGAGCTGAGCAAGGTCGGCCTCTCCCCTGGGGCCCCTAAGCCTGTCACTGCCCCTCTGTGGCCTCCGACTCCTCACCTGGACATGGAGGGTTGTCACCCTGGGGTGCGGACCTCCCAGGTGAGCAGTGTCCAGGGAGCACAAGATGGGCTTCAGCTTTGTGCCCATCCCACCTGGTCGTGTGAGGGATCCATGGTGATAGCCAGGTGACAATGAGTGCTCAGGGCACCCTGGGAGGCAGATGGAGCTCCCCTGACACTCTGCAGGTGAGGAAACCTCTCAGGGTGGCCGGCTGCAGCCCAAGGACACCCGTGAGTATGAGTGTGTGCTGGAGCTGGGATCGCACTAGGCTGAGAGCCTGCTGGAGGTGGGGACACCATAGGAGCCAGGTGACTCGGGCGAAGCACCCACCAACCAAGGTCTGGTTCTGGGAGGCCACGTGGGCTGGGAGCATGAGCACCTGAGTGTCCTGGACCTGCAGGAGGCGACCTCCATGTTGAGGCGACAGCAGCATTTCCTCTGGGGACCCGGGATAGGCAGGAGCAGGTGAGAGTGGCCTGGTCAGGGTCAGGGCAGTGGGGGCGACCCTGCACTTGCTTCTGGTGCCACCAGCCCTGAACTGCCAGCACTGGGGTGACCAGGAGGGAGAGAGCAGCTGGGTACAGGGGGAAGTTGGAGGACAGGTGCAGGGACCACAGGTCCTGGGATGGGCCAAAAGCCAGCCCTGCGAGGGCCCAGGAGGGGAGTGCAAGGAGAAGGGAGGGGAGGGAGGCAGCAGAGGGCGGCCCAAGGGAAGCTAGGGGCTGTGAGTGAGGGGTTCAGGGGAGGCTGTATGGGCACCCACCCCCGAGACAGGTGGGACTCAGCACTTCCCCACCCCGGTGGCAGATTGTTCCTGGGTGACCTGCTGTTCCTAGACGCACCCCTGGAACGTACTGAGGATGTGAGTGGGCCCTTTGAAAAGGAGAGAGCCCCCAGTGAGCCTGAGCTCTCAGCACCGGGCCACCCCTCCTGAGAGTCTCCCCTCCACTGCAGGAGCTGGGTCCTTGGAGAGGGCAGCCAGAAGGACCCACCCAAGCCCCGGTCCTGGCCCCAGGGCAGGTGGGGCTGAGGGCTACAGGGGGCAGCCTCTGAGGAGGACTGGCCTCTCCCTCCAGCCCAGCCCAGGGGGAGGGATGTTGCTCCTTCAAGGCAGGAAGCCATGAGGGGCCTGGCAGTGCCTTCCTGCCTGAGGCCTCAGTCTCCCTGTGTCATCAGAGTTGTGTGGGCAGCTTGGCCTCAGCTCCCCAGTCCAGTCCCTCCTTCTCTGTACCCCAGATCCTGGCCTAGGTCTGCGTGCTGCCTCTGGGCAGGCCTGCCGCCTGGAGGGCCCCAGTGGTCCTCCAACCTGGGAAAGGGTGGGGAGGTTCGGGCCTAGTTCTGGGCACAGGGGGCTGTTTCTGATGCACTCGGGCTGCCTTGCTGCCTTCCAGGGTGACGGGATGAGAGAGACAGAGTTATCTGCTGTAAGCGCCCCGCCACAGAAAGTGAGGGGTGGTGCAGACCCCCTGGGCAGGACCCTGTCCAGCCCAACCCCTGGGTCTAATGTGTCTTGAGAAAGTTAACACACCCAGAGCTGAGGACACTCAAGGCTTTGTCAGGTGGGGGATGGGAGTGGAATCAAGACCGCCTTCCTGGAGGAGCCGCTGGAGACCCAACAGTGGGAACAGACAGCGCTGGATGGCATTGGAGGGAAGGCGGGTTCCCAGGTGAGCAAAGATCCGGCACCATCCCACTGCCCGACTCGTCACACCCCGCTTGTCCTTCCTCTGCCCCAGGGAGCTTCCATCCTACATGAGATGCTGATCCCCAAGCACGTGGCCACGCTGTATGACCTGGAGCCCGAGGAGCTCTTCAGGTCCTTTTTCCAGGCCATGGAGCCCCTGGATGAGGAGGAGAGGTGAGGCCGGGCAGGAATCAGGTGTGCGCTCCAGCTGTGGGAGAAGGTCCTCCTGACACGTGGCTCCAGGGGCTCACAGGTGGCCCTCTGTCCTGCAGCTACACCCTGTCCTGCCAGCTGGAGGCCCCGGGCCAGGGGGCCGGCAGAAATGGACTGTTGTTCTTCAGGTCCCACAACATTTAAACGTACTGGCCAGGGCTGGGTGAGTGTCTGGGCTGGGGCAATTGGCAAGGGGCGGGCTGCTCCCCAGCCTCAGGGAAGCTTCGGGCCATGATGGGTGTGGGGGTGTCCGGCAGACAGGTGGGGCTGGGATCCCAGCTCCCCTGCCGACCGGTCCTGTCGGACTGAAGGGTGATCCCCCTCCCTCTCCGGCCCGGTTTCCTCCTCTGAGTAGGGGAAGCTCATGAGCCTTCAGTGACAGGGACCCCATGGGTGCTGGTGATTGACAGAACCGTCCGCACAGGGCCAGGAGCAGGAGGGCAGTGGGGACGGGGAGGAAGCAGGGTGATGGGGGGAGCCCAGGATAACCTCACTCTTCTGTTCACCTGCGTGGCCCTGTAGCTGTTGACATGGGCCCGCGGCCCGGCTGGTGTCCTGGCTGCGTGCAGAGGAGAGCTTCCCCTTCGGGCAGGTGGCACCTGGTGCCCCAGGACCCTAGTCTACTTGCTGCTCCTCTTCCTCCCGCTGCCCCTCCTGAGCTCTGCTGGGGCAGCTGCCCTGGCGCCTCCTCCGTTGGCCGACGTGGGCAGCTCCCCAGGCTGCCGCTGCTTCCTCGAGGGCCTATACTCAGCCACAGCCAACCTGGCCGCCTTCACGCTATGTCCTCCCCTCTGCTCGTGGCCTGCTGGACAGATGCGAGCCCCCCTGCCCCATGCGGAGGGTGTTCCCATTCATGCAGGTGGCCTCCCGCGTTGTCAGTGCCACCTGCTGCCAGGGTGCCGTCAGCGACCGAGTCATAGCCACATAGTTCCAGGAAGATTGGGGGAGGGGGCCGTCCTCACCATGCCCAGCCTTTCCCAAGATGGAAACGGACACGGCACCCTCCTGCATGGGACCACCGACCCCTGGGTGCCCAGCAGATTCATCCAAGGATGAGCAGAGTCTGTGGCAGGGTCCCGCTGCCTGCTCCCAGGGAAGCCCCTCGTGCAGCTCCACCCCTCCATCCCTGAGAAATAGCCTCCCTGAGTGCAGAGTGATCTGGGTGTTAGCTCTGAGGTTTACAGTTCCTGGGGATTGGGGACATCCCTGTTCAAGTGGAATGCAATGAAGGATGAAAGGATTGCCACCACACTGCTTTTTCTTCTCAAAGCTCTGTCCCACATGCCTACATCATGTGCTCCCCACCTCACCAGCCCTCAAACTCTGAAGCAGGGTGGCCCTGACCTATGCCAGGCTGCCCTCCACCCTCTGTCCTCCACCCATATGGTGCTCAGCAGGTCGCTCTGGGTACCGGGCTGGCACACCTTGGCAACGCTGGGGCCGGGTGTTCAAACAGAAAGTGGACCTTTATTCCTGTCATCTATAGATTATAATCAGATGCCAAAGTCTATTGATTGGAGGCCTCAGGGTGTCTCTTCACGTCTTTTTTTTTTGGTATCAATAATCTACAATTACATGTGGAATATTATGGTTATTAAACTACCCCCTTCATCAGGCCCCCAACAACCCCATTACAGTCACTGTCCATCAGCGTAGTGAGATGCTATAGAATCACTACTTGTCTTCTCTGAGTTGTACAGCCCTCCCCATGCCCCCCCTACATTATGTCTGCTAATCATATTGCCCCTTTTTCCCCCTTATCCCTCCCTTCCCACCCATCTTCCCCAGTCCCTTTCCCTTTGGTAACTATTAGTCCGTTCTTGGGTTCGGTGAGTCTGCGGCTGTTTTGTTCCTTCAGTATTTTTTCTTTGTTCTTATACTCCACATATGAGTGAAATCATTTGATACTTGTCTTTATCAGCATGGCTTATTTCACTGAGCATAATACCCTCTAGCTCCATCCATGTTGTTGCAAATGGTAGGATTTGTTTTCTTCTTATGGCTGAATAATATTCCATTGTGTATATATACCACCTCTTCTTTACCCATTCATCTACTGATGGACACTTAGGTTGCTTCTATTGCTTGGCTATTGTAAATAGTGCTGCGATGAACATAGGGGTGCATCTGTCTTTTTCAAACTGGGCTGCTGCATTCTTAGGGTAAATTCCTAGGAGTGGAATTCCTGGGTCAAATGGTATTTCTATTTTGAGTTTTTTGAGGAACCTCCATACTGCTTTCTACAATGGTTGAACTAATTTGCATTCCCACCAGCCGTGTAGGAGGGTTCCCTTTTCTCCACATCCTCGCCAACATTTCTTGTTGTTTGTGTTTCGAATGTTGGCCATCCTCACTGGTGTGAGGTGATATCTCATTGTGGTTTTAATCTGCATTTCTCTGATGATTAGCGATGTGGAGCATCTTTTCATGTGCCTGCTGGCCATCTGAATTTGTTCTTTAGAGAAGTGTCTATTCATGTCCTCTGCCCATTTCTTAATTGGATTATTTGCTTTTTGTTTGTTAAGGTGCGTGAGTTCTTCATATATTTTGGATGTCAACCCCTTATTGGATATGTCATTTATGAATATATTCTCCCGTACTGTAGGATGTCTTTTTGTTCTACTGATGGTGTCCTTTGCTGTACAGAAGCTTTTCAGCTTGATATGGTCCCACTTGTTCATTTTTGCTTTTGTTTCCCTTGCCCGGGGAGATATGTTCATGAAGAGGTTGCTCATGTTTATGTCCAAGAGATTTTTGCCTATATTTTTTTCTAAGAGTTTTATGGTTTCATGACTTACATTCAGATCTTTGATACACCTGGAGTGTTTACCTTTGAGTATGGGACTGGACAGTAGTCCAGTTTCATTCTCTTACATGTAGCTGTCCAGTTTTTCCAACACCAGCTGCTGAAGAGGCTGTCATCTCCCCATTGTATATCCAAGGCTCCTTTGTCAAATATTAATTGACTGTATATGTTTGGGTTAATGTTTGGATTTTCTATTCTGTTCCACTGGTCTGTGGGTCTGTTTTTGTGCCAGTACCAAATTGTCTTGATTACTGTGTCTTGTAGTAGAGCTTGAAGTCAGGGAGCGTAATTCCCCCTGTTTTATTCCTCCTTCTCAGGATTGCTTTGGCTATTTGGGGTCTTTTGTGGTTTCATATGAATTTTAGAATTATTTGTTCCAGTTCATTGAAGAAAGCTGTTGGTAGTTTGATAGGGATTGCATTGAATCTGTAGATTGCTTTAGGTAGTATAGCCATTTTGACAATATTTATTCTTCCTAGACAAGAGCATGGGATGCATTTCCATTGGTTAGTGTCCTCTTTAATTTCTCTTAGGAGTGTCTTG
>JAVSCE010010973.1:0-15953 GCA_032199065.1 Smutsia gigantea
ATTTTCTGTTGTTCAGACTGCATCAACTCCTATCTTCAAGTTCACAATTCTTTCTTCAGCCAATTCAAATGTACTACTCAGTTCCTTTAAATTTCTCATGTCAGTTAATGTAGTTCTCAACTCCAGAATTTTTAAAATAATTTTGATTTCTTTATTAATATTTCTTTTTCTGCTACATTCACCATCTAGGCTCTTTCTAAGGCAGTTTTTATTGCCTGCTCTTTTCGCTGTATATGGATGACCATTTCGTTTCTTTGCATGTCTTGTAATTTTTATGAACTGGACATTTTATATAGTATCTTATATCAATTCTGCATGATTCACCTCCTTTGAGGGATAATTTTCTTGATTAATTTCCTTGCAGCATGCAGCCTGATGTTCTGTATTTTAGTCTAGCTACCTAAGGGTTGCTCTTGGGCCAGCATAAGGCACTTATTGGTAAGATTTTTATCATCTCCTATTAGATATCTGTGCTTGGAAGCTGCTATCATAGTTCAGGGATTTTATTTTTGATCCATGTCCAGCCAGGGACTAGTAGCTTGGAGGTTCCTTCTCTTTTTTGATAGGGCATAGCCTTGATCAGTCTTACAGATAGCCAAGGAGGAGTGTGATTTTATTTTTAAGCCTGTGTTTTTAGGAGTCGCCTCTAGGTCAGAGCAATTTATTTTGCAGTCAGTGTTTGGTCAAGTTCCTTGTGCTAGTGAAGCTTTTGCCCTGTGTTGATGGGTCTGCATGTATTGGGAAATGCTTTTAAGTCTGTCCCACATTATGCTCTGATTGTCCTGAGTGGATGCATCCCAGCACATGTGCACAGCTTTTTCAATCCCACCATTGACTACGCTTTCAGGAGGGCTCTTCTTGCCTCCCTCTTGGTTTTTATTAAACTTTCTGGCTGCTTTAATACTTTGCTTAACTGCTCTCCAGGAAGGGCCCTGTTGTTTTTGACAATGCCCTTAGGGATGGAGTTCTCCATGTTGTTTCAAAAGAAGTCAGTCCCCTCTGGCAGAGTGGCAGAATTCTTTATCCTCCTTGCATGCCTTCCCCTGGGAAAGAACCTCTGCACCTCTGAACTGGAGGTGTGGTCAGGGGGCCCAGAGTGAAACCACTACTCTATGAGTAGGCACTAGGGCATGGTGGTAGTCCCTAGTATTCTCAAGTTTTCCTTTCCTCGAATGAAGGTAAGCTGAGGTGGAAAAAAATGAAGGCCCCAGTATTCTCAGCCTGCACATGAAGTAGTACTTTTACTTTAAGAGTGGGGGCTGGGTGGTGGAAGAGATCTCTAGTCCTTTTGGCTGTGGCTGCCCGGAATTGTTTCTGCAACCCAGGATTGTGGGGATGAGAGATGTAGACAGCTACCTCGGCTAGGGTGAAACCATAGCCCCAAAGTGGGAGCTGGGGGAAGAGAGCACCCTACCTCCCCTCAGCACTTCACCATACCTGTTCGAACAGAGCACCCAGGGTAGAGCTTCTTTAACACAGACTTGGGGGGGTGGAGGGTATGCAGATAATTTCTCAAATGCCATAGACTCTTGCTGTTCTTACCAAAATTTAATAGGTTTTCTTGAATGAATGTTTTTCCATTTGCTATATGCCCTTGGACAGTTCTAGAGACGTTAAATGACTTTTTAAAAACTAACTTTTACCAGTTGTTGTTTTGCTACAGAGGGTCTCTTGAGCTCCTACTTCACAATTCTGGAAACCTCACCCTTCAATTTATTTTTGAACATAACTTAGAGTGGAAATGTGGGCCAGCAAAAAGAGAAATGGATTGGGTGTCAGCAGCCAGGGTTTTCAAATGAACTTGGCTTCTACCAAGCTCAATGACTTCTCTTGAAATTCAGGTTCATCATTTGCAGAATGAGGAAACTACTAAAGGACCCCTAAATTTCTTCCAACTCTAAAATCCTTATGGTTTTATGAAATAGAAAACCGTCAGTGCAAAACATTCTATTGTAGCTGTGTGAGAACAGGAAATATGGAAATAATCCACTGCCTTTTTTACCCCAAAATGTTCTAACCTGCTTTTAGGAGAACATGCACATCATTTTCAACTTTACCAAATCAAAATCCTAGTTTAATGCATAGTTTGCAGTCACGACATTTCTCCATGCCAACTGTTCCCTTCATCATCATTTGAACTGAGAAAGTGGGGACAACAGAGTTAGTTACCTTTCACTGATTGGTCATCAAAAGGATGACAGCTTAATGTCTACTGAAAGCACTATAATTTGCTACCATTTTACCCATGTTATGAGCTCTGCAAACAATTATTTTCTCTCTGAGACAATTCCAAGTTTTTACCTTCTGCATAAGCCTCTAAGGTCATACTCCCAGAGTGTCTATTAATTATCTGTACTTATTCTGAGTGCATGGATGACAAAAATGTCAGTTCTCACTATGCACTGCAGAAAAGAGTTGCTTCAACGTGATAGTCATTTCTAGTCACAAAGACATATTGTTTGTTTAGTAATGATCATCAGCACAAATTGCTGTAACAATAAAACTATGGTCAAGAGCCTCCCTCATTGAGTTATTTTGTCTTAACTAATCAGTTTTGCCCAAATTATTTGACTTAATATTGTCATTTACTATACAGTTTACATTCAAAATCTATATGCTCAAAGCAGGGAGAGAAGGGATCTTTTTATGATTTACAAAAGCTGCCATTGAAAACATATTTAAATGCTTTCAAATACTAATCCACAACAGAATATCCTATGAAAAAGCTACAAGGTTAAGAGAATTATGAATATACACTGGCAAAAGCTGCTATTCACTGACACATCCAGCACTTAACTAAGAAGGATAGGAGCAAGACGGCAGTATGGGCAAAGTGATCCAAAAAATGGAATCATATCATCTTTAAGTATCTTGCTTTTAAGCAAAGTATTTTTGTACTAGCCATCTTCACAAACTAAGCTTTGTCAACATCTAGGAGGAAAAGGCAAATATTGATCTTATGGTATATAAAAGGTGAAAATCCCTGCGTAGGAAAAGTAAATGCATATTTTGAGTTTGTTCAAATGCTAAGGCCTCTTTCTGATTCTCATGAGTGACCCTCAGACTTGAGTTGTTCAAAAATTCCAAATGATCCTATCTGTTCACCAAGATATTTCTACGTTAAAAACCTTCAGGAAGGCATCTGGCCCAGTTTTTGTGATCCCAAATTACCCTGGTTTCAATTTAATTTTTGTAAACTGGGATTCCCTTAGGAAGAAAGTAAAATTTTCAATCTTGAAAATAGAGGGATGTAAGAAATAAAACCCTATCGTTTTGCTTGATTTTCAGAGCTAATATTCCAAAACTGTAGCTTATTCATCACAGTATATTAAAGAAACATGTTGTAACACTAATTTAGAAATTTGTACACTTTATTCTTTGTGTATGTAGCATTGTAATGTAAAGTTAATACATTATAATAAATGCCCTTCTTGGCATTTCTTCTGAGTGAATCATCCTAGGAAGCTTTTTTTTCATGTTAATTTGTCTATTATTTCACTGTATAGAAACACATTAATATGAAAAAGTTAAGAGAAAAATATTTAAGACTTAGTTATGGCCCCTACAACAACTTGCTTTTCAGGTAATTTAAGTTTTATTAGATGAAAATACTGGTTAATGACCACAATGACCCAAAGGTCTAGAACCCACCTCCAATCCTATGAAAAGAAAATAGCTTTTTCACGAAGATAAGCTATTCAAATTGAGAAAGAAGAGCTTTCTAAGTGAATATATACCAACATTTTATTAATTTTTTCTAGCAGGTAAAACTTGGCTATTTTGTTTGGGTTCCTCCTTATTATGTCAAACTTAAAGGAACTCATTAAAATACTGAAAAAGAAGTAGAGACCTTGTAATTCTGAAGTGTCAACACAGATTAGAATCCTGTTCATATAAAGAGTATATATACGTAATCCTCCCTGCCATTTACCTAAAGGTCACTAATAATTTTAAGTGGATGATGCTTTACACACATGTGTGAATGTGTGCACACACACATGCACGCATGCACACATTTAGTTGTTTCTTTGTATAACTTCAGAGAGTAAAAGCAGTGCATTTAAGATGGAAATAGAGAAGGCAATTAACTTCCTAAGCTTTTTAAATCACACCCAGTATGGCAACTCTCAAATTACATGAGGGTTTGTAAGTCTTTAAAGAGAAATGTATAAATTTTGCTCCAAAATGAAAGTAACATCTCATTTTGGTCGAAAAATAAAATTCCCACTGTTAGATGATAGTTATAATGCTGGTTAATGATGAAGAACATTCTACATAACATGAGAATTAAAGTTTTTCCTTCAAAAGAGAATACAGTGGCAAAAACTTTCAGAAGTATAGGTATCTATTATTGAAGTATTTCAGTGGGGGAAAGGGAAGAGAAACAATGAACCTACATTGTCCTCTTTTTTTTAAATTTTAAGAAACAGACACTTGCTAAATTGTCAACATAAAGGAGGTTTTAAAAACTACAATCTGATACACGTGGTGTGGATATCAAACAGCTATCAGGCCTCAAAAATGGAAATGGGATAAAGTCAAATAGTAACAAAATTTATGCTTTGAGCACACCTTAGGCAGTTAAGAAAGTAATTTGGGGATGAATACAGATACATCAAAAAGATTGTGAAAGATATAAAACTCAAATCCCCTTTCTAATAAATCTTATCTAAAAGAAGGATTATTGGAAATGGGAATGTATTTTTTTTAATAAAACAATTCTAATTCAGTGCAAATGTGTAGTTAAAAAAAAAGAAAGAACAGAAAATGTCTGATGTGACTTAGCATGAACAGTTTCCACAGCCTTTCACACTGCTGATAATTTCTTCTTGTAGTTTCTTCCTTTCCTCTTCTTTGGATGCATTTTCTTTATTTGCATCCCATTTGGGGTCTTCATGGTTCTGCACACGGCTGCTCTGTGTATGCCACATTTCTGAATAGACACTGCCAGAGTTAGCAAGCAAACTATGGTGGGTACCACGTTCAGCTATCTTACCCTAAAAAGCAAAAACAAGAGAAACACAGAGAAAGGTCATATAACGAGCATAACTGAAAACACATAACACTTTCTAACTAACGATTTTGCAGGATTTGCATTTATTAAAATATTTCTCCCAATTCCTCATCCATAGTAGAAGTGGAAAAATTGAGGGAGGAATGCTTTCTTTACTGTTGAGCTATCAGTCCATTGAACAAAAAAGCTATAAAACTCCATATACTGTAAACCATTTTAAAGGAAATATAATTTTAATGTTTTAGTTTTCATTTCGAAGAGCAGAAAAGAAAGGTGGAACATTTTTAAACATGGTATTTCCTATAACCAGCAAATATTTAATTGAAAGAACTGCTATTTATACAGGGATTTACAAATAATATCCTGAAATCCTTATGTGTACTTTTAAATAAAAAAGATTTCCCCATGAAAAGTTCACTTCTTCCAGTAGCTATTTTTGTTAACAATGGCTATTAAACTTAATACTGCATAAATTTGGTAGATTCCAAACTCTTATCTACAGTTAATTTGTTTCTTGACAATTACTGTTATATATGCTGGGAGACAAAAGGAATTTTATTACTTTTATTGGTACTCCTGGTGATTGGACCTTTACAAAATAAACCCTTAAGCAAAATAACTGAAATATGTGCCCACTTCTGAGTGGTGACTTTAAGTCTCCTCCTTGATTGTTGGCTGGGCAATCTAAGAAAGAACTATTTTACTCAGTTATTTGTATTCCTCTGAATCCTGAAGAACGTGGTCCTCAACCTTGGTATGTTTGGACCACTTCAGTGGCACAAAAGTACCTATGGATTATATATTTCATATGTTTCTATTGACCACTGTCAGAACAAAAAATTCTGAATGAAAAACTCATCAAAAACTATTAGAAAAAATGGCATTATTTTTGCAGAAACACCAATGAAATAAATCACAAATAATTTATCCTGCAATAAAAATGTATAAAATATATTTTAAATTCTTTTTATTTGTATTAAAGCACAAATGCACATAGCTTAAAAACTCAAGTAATATTACAAAGCTTATAATAAAAAGAACCATCTTTTGCTCCTCCTTCTCCAGCCTTGAATATCTCCTTCCAATCTCCAAATTCATAGCTATTTCTTCTGGTATTTATAGACACACACATATATTCATATACATATACAATACACACACACACGAGATTCAGCACTGTTATACCATCCCACATTCCCACGGCCTCATTCTTTACTCTCCTAACATTGCTTATATCACAAATGTTGTTTAAATTAATATTCAGTGTTTACCTTATGACTATGTAAGTATTACCTGTTGAGCAATGAAGGTATGAGGATTTTATATGTATATTTTCTGATATAACTTTTATTCTTCCGGGATTTAGTAACTGCATTGTATTTCCACTTGCTTAGTTTTCTAGATCACTACTGGTACTTCTCACTAAACTTTTACTCCAGAATTATAAAACCTGCCTTGACACTATTTTAATTTTTCTCATAATCAACTATATTAGGTAACCTATCAGTTCAGTTCTGCCCTCCCCACCAACCTGGAGATATTCATCTCAGTTGTTAGGTTTTTTCTTTATCTTCAATTCTGAAATTTTATGATAATGTATCTTAAGTGTTTTTTCCCTCTCCCTTTCCATTTGTTGTGATGGGTACTTGGGAGGCCCTTCCAATCTGGAAACTTATGCTGTGAAGTTCTGGACATTTTTGGGGTGTTATTTCTTTGATAATTTCCTACCCTTATTCTAACCACTCTTTCTAGAACTACCACTAAATGGATGTTGGCCTTCTTAGACTAATTTTCTCGTTTTCTTATCTTTTTTCTATTTCCCCTCTCTTTTTGTTCTACTGTTTGGAGATTTCCTTGATTATTTCAGCAAGGACATTTTTCATTTCCAAAATCTCTTGTTCTCTGGTTGTTCCTTGATTTACTACCACCATTTACAATTTTGTTGCAAGAATAACAATGAACACTTACATATGATCCTCCTATTTTAGCAACTGGTAATTTTTCGACATTTACTTTCCCTCACTTCATCCTCTCTCGAAATTTACACAATTTTTTGCTAATCATTTGAGAATGAGTTGTGTACATCATTACATGTCACCCCTAAGTATTTCATATGGATATATCTCTGAAAAACAAGGACGTTCTTCTGTATGACTGGAATACAACTATATCATGACCAAGAATTTACTGAACATATGTTCCATATTCAGATTTCACCGACTGTCCCAATAATGTCCTTTATATGTATATTTTTCCATCCTGGATCTGATTAAGATCAACACATTGATTTATAAGTTTTCTAGTCCTTTGTCTATGACATTAATATTTCTAAAATGTCCAGGCTTGATTTTTAAAGAATGTCCTTCAAATTTTATTTGTCTAGTTTTTCCTTATTGTTAGATCCAGATTAAACATTTTTGGTAGAAATCCTCAGTGCATCACATCAGGAGGTACATGATGTCAGTTTGCTCTACAATTAATGATACTAAATTTGATCACTTGGTTAAGATGATCAAAAGTGTCTACCAGATTTCTCTATTTTAAAGGTACTCTTTTGTTTGAAATTAATAATAATCTATGGGTTATACTTTCAAACTGTATGAACATTCTACTCCCCAAGAGTTGTTCACCATATGGTTTTAGCAACCAATGATGATCCTTACCTGAATCAATTATTAAATTGGTGGTTGAAAAATGTGATTTTTCCAAATTTATCATTCCTATTACATGTATTAGTTGGCATTCTACAGCTTTCTCTTTTCCCATACTTTTTAAAAATAAGTATCATTATGGAATTATAGATTAGTTTTTAAATTCAATATGTTGTTGTTCATTAGTATCATTATTCTTTTCGATGTTCAAATTATCCAACATTTGGCCCAGTGGAAGCCCATTCAAAATGGCTCCTGTGTCCTTGTGATATTAACTTCATTAGTTTCCCTGCCCTAGACATGGAATCAGTCATTTCTCAAAAGTATCTTGGTTCCTTTTAGTGAACAGTGTTTAGTATTGAAGGCTAGGTGTTAGTAATTTTTTTTCATAAGGAATTCATATTGATTATTCTGTTCTAATATAATATCACAAGGTTCTTCCTCTTCTTTTTCCATTCCACACTAGTATCTTTCTTCTCCGAAGTAAGAACCTCTGTTTCCAAACATCAATATATTTAATTATATGTTCAGTCTTGCAATATATACAAAATAGTTTCAAAATGGCTACTCTCACACTACTATCAACAACAAACTTACTAAATTCAAATTTTCTTTAAGTCCTTATATTATATACCACTAAAGGTAAATAATCAGAGTAGAGTGTTCAAAAGTTACTTGAATTAATTCTACTTTTCTTCTGTATTGTTATTTTTATCAACTTGTGCAGTTTTACTTATTTCTCTTTGCATTCAATATTTGTTTTAAACCATCTTTGTTGATTTAAACATTTTTGAATACATAAAAACATTAGCATGGTTCAGAAGAAGGAATAATATAGTAAAGTATAATTAGGAAATTCTTGTTCCCTCTCCTATCTATACTACCCCTTTTCTATCCCCTACCCTGTAGGTAGCCAATTTCTTCAGTTTCTACTTTATTCTCCCTGAGTTTCCTTTTGCAGATATAAGTAAATATACATAGGTTCATTTTTACCCCCATCCTCCTTGAAAATGGTAACATACTATAATTCTCTTTTGCATCATTCTTTCATTTAACAGCATATCCTGGAATTCATACCATGTATCTATATTTTTCTTATCATTTGTACTTACATTAGAAATGCTTTTGTTTTCCCTGACCTATGAGGATATTAAATTATATTTTTAAGTTTTCTTGTGCTCTCTGCATTGTCTGCATTTTCTACTGAGTTCCTTTTTTTTCTGCCTGTTTTGGAGGTTTTCCCTTATTTTTCACGGACACTTAAAAATGGAGAATTAGGACTTCTGGGAAGATGGCGGTGTGAGCAGGGCGGCGGAAATCTCCTCCCAAAACCAAATATATTTATGAAAATACAGCAAATACAACTATTCCTAAAAGAGAGACCAGAAGACACAGTACAACAGCCAGGCTACAGCTACACCTGCGAGAACTCAGTGCCTCATGAAGTGGGTAAGATACAAAGCCGTGACCAGCAGGACCCGAGCACTCCCCCCACCCCAGCGCACCGGCAACAGGAAAAGATTCAGAGAGGGGAGGGAGTGGAAGCTCAGGCCCGCCAAATAACGAGCCCTGGTGAACTGCGCTGGGGGCACTGACACACACTGTGTGGTGTATCAGAGATTAGAGAAACAGAAGGGCAGGATCTGAGATGGAGACTGAAAGCGGGTCCCCTCAGCTAGCTCCGCAGGACAAAAGAAAAGCAGGCGCTTTTTTTAAAAGTCTTAAAGTGACAAGGGCCCTACAGCAGAACAAAATCATCCTAGCGCACTCAGCCCAGCAGGATGGGAGTCTTGGGGAATTTCAGACCCCTGGCCAGCGGCCAGGCAAAGCAGCCACGCCGAGGCTTCCCACAGAGATCAGAGAGCCTGCCACTCGTTCCCCACCACTGACCAGTGCCACAAAGAGTCTGGGATGCGCCACTGCTGCAGAACAGCAGAGGAGCGGCCCCGCTCACAGCAACCCGACAGAATCTACTCCCGGTTGGCGCACAGCTAAACGGGAAGGACCCCAGAACCCACAACAAGGGCTGGAAAGCACAAAGGGGACCAGAAGGCACCCAGCGATACTTCAAACACCCACACTGCTATACGCGAGGCTGAGGGCGACCCCACACACAGGCTGCTCCGCGGATTATCCCAGAGACTGCTTCCCAGTGTGTGAGAAACCAGTTCAGGCCCTGGAGAAGGGGAAGGAGAACAACAAGCAGGAAGGGAGTTTGTTCTCCCAGCTGACACACGTGGCACCTACCAGTGACCACTTCTATCACCATGAAAAGACAGAGGAATATGGTACAGACAAAGAATACCCAGACAACCCCAGAGAGAAGGGGCTGATGGGATAGACTTACACAATCTCCCTGAAAAAGAATTCAGAATAAAAGTCATAACCATGCTGATGGATCTACAGAGAAATATGCAAGAGCTAAGGGAGGAAGTGAGGAAAGACAATGCAGAAATTAGACAAGCGATCAACGGGCTTAAGAGCCACTGAACAACACATTAGAACATATGGACTTAACAAACATCTACAGAACTGTACACCCAAAAGCAACAGGATACACATTCTCCTCAAGTGCACATGGAACATTTTCCAGAAGAGACCACATACTAGACCACAAAAAGAACCTCAGTAAATTCAAAAATACTGAAATCCTACCAACCAACTTCTCAGATCACAAAGGTGTAAAACTAGAAACAAATTTTAGAAAGAAACCAAAAAGGTACACAAATACATGGAGACTTAACAACATTCTCCTAATTAATCAGTGGTTTAACGACCAAATCAAAACAGAAATCAAACAATATATGGAGACTGATGACAACAAAAACACAAAGCCACAACTTCGGCGGGACGCAGCAAAGGCAGTTCTAAAAGGAAAGTAAATTGAAATCCAGGCTTATTTAAAGAAAGAAGAACATTCCCAAATGAATAATCTAAAGACACAATTACTGAAATTGGAAAAAGAAGAAAAAATGAGGCCCAAAGTCACCAGAAGGAGGGACATAATAAAGATAAGGGAAGAAATAAATAAAACTGAGAAGATTAAAACAATAAAAAAATCAATAAAACCAAGAGCCGGTTCTTTGAAAAAATAAACAAAATAGATAAACCCCTAGCCAGACTCATTAAGAGAAAAGAGAATCTACACACATAAACAGAATCAGAAATGAGAAAGGAAAAATAACGATGGACGACACAGAAACATAAAGAATTATAAGAGAATATTATGAGAATCTATATGCTAAAAAGCTGGAAAACCTAGAAGAAATGGACAACTTCTTAGAAAAATACAACCTTCCAAAAATGACCAAACAAGAAACAGAAAAACTAAACAGACCAATCACAGGCAACGAAATTGAAGTGGTAATCAAAAAACTACCCAAGAACAAAACCCCCGGAAGAGATGGATTCACTTCTGTATTCTACCAGACATATAGAGAAGAAATAAAACCCAGTCTCTCTCTCTAAGTTTTCCAAAACATAAAAGAGGAGGGAATACTTCCAAACTCATTCTATGAAGTCAGCATCACTCTAATACCAAAACTGGGCAAAGACCTCACCAAAAAAGAAAATTACAGACCAATATCCCTGATGAACATAGACGCAAAAATACTCAACAAAATATTAGCAAACCGAATTCAAGAATACATGAAGAGGATCATACACCATGATCAAGTGGGATTCATGTCAGGGATGCAAGGATGGTACAACATTCGAAAATCCATCAACATCATCCACCACATCAACAAAAAGAACAACAAAAACCACATGATCATATCCAGAGATGCTGAAAAAGCATTCGACAAAATTCAGCATCCATTCATGATTACAATGCTCAACAAAATGGGTATAGACGCCAAGTACCTCAACATCATAAAGGCCATATATGATAAACCCACAATAACATCATACTTAACAGCGAGAAGCTGAAAGCTTTCATCTAAGATCGGGAACAAGACAGGGATGCCCACTCTCTCCACTGTTATTCAACATAGTACTAGAGGTCCTAGCCACGGCAATCAGACAAAACAAAGACATACAAGGCATCCAGATTGGTAAAGAAGAAGTCAAATTGTCAGTATTTGCAGATGACATGATACTGTACATAAAAAACCCTAAAAACTCCACTCCAAAACTACTAGAACTAATATCTGAATCCAGCAAAGTTGCAGGATACAAAATTAACACACAGAAATCTGTTGCTTTCCTATACATTAACGATGAACTAACAGAAAGAGAAATCAGAAAAACTATTCCATTCACAATTGCATCAAAGAGAATAAAATACCGAGGAATAAACCTAATGAAGGAAGTGAAAGACCTGTACTCTGAAAACTACAAGACACTCCTAAGAGAAATTAAAGAGGACACTAACAAATGGAAATGCATCCCATGCTCTTGGCTAGGAAGAATAAATATTGTCAACATGGCTATATTACCTAAAGCAATCTACAGATTCAATGCAATCCCTACCAAATTACCAACAGATTTCTTCAATCAACTCGAACAAATAATTCTAAAATTCATTTGGAAGCACAAAAGACCCCGAATAGCCAAAGCAATCCTGAGAAGGAGGAATAAAACAGGGGGAAATACACTCCCTGACTTCAAGCTCTACTACAAAGCCACAGTAATCAAGACAATTTGGTACTGGCAAAAAAACAGACCCACAGACCAGTGGAACAGAATAGAAAATCCAAACGTTAATCAAAACATATACAGTCAGTTAATATTTGATAAAGGAGCCTTGGATATACAATGGAGAGATGACGGCCTCTTCAGCAGCTGGTGTTGGAAAAGCTGGACAGCTACATGTAAGAGAATGAAACTGGACCGCTGTCTAACCCCATACACAAAGGTAAACTCAAGGTGGATCAAAGACCTGAATGTAAGTCATGAAACCATAAAACTCTTAGAAAAAAACATAGGCAAAAATCTCTTGGACATAAACATGAGCGACTTCTTCATGAACACATCTCCCCGGGCAAGGGAAACAAAAGCAAAAATGAACAAGTGGGACCATATCAAGCTGAAAAGCTTCTGTACAGCAAAGGACACCATCAGTAGAATAAAAGAGATCCTACAGTATGGGAGAATATATTCATAAATGACGTATCTGATAAGGGGTTGACATCCAAAATATATAAAGAACTCACGCACCTTAACAAACAAAAAGCAAATAACCCAATTAAGAAATGGGCATAGGACATGAATAGACACTTCTCTAAAGAAGAAATTCAGATGTCCAACAGGCACATGAAAAGATGCTCCACATCGCTAATCATCAGAGAAATGCAGACTAAAACCACAATGAGATGATCTCCTCACACCAGTGAGGATGGCCAACATCCAAAACACAAACAACAAATGTTGGCGAGGGTGTGGAGAAAAGGGAACCCTCCTGCACTGCTGGTGGGACTGCAAATTAGTTCAACCATTGTGGAAAGCAGTATGGAGGTTCCTCAAAAAACTCAAAATAGAAATACCATTTGACCCAGGAATTCCACTCCTAGGAATTTACCCTAAGAATGCAGCATCCCAGTTTGAAAAAGACATATGCACCCCTATGTTTATCACAACACTATTACAATAGTCAAGAAATGGAAGCAACCTAAGTGTCCATCACTAGATGAATCGATAAAGAAGATGTGGTACACATACACAAAGGAATATTATTCAGCCATAAGAAGAAAAGAAATCCTACCATTTGCAACAACATGGATGGAGCTAGAGGGTATTATGCTCAGTGAAATAAGCCAAGCCGAAAAAGACAAGTATCAAATGATTTCACTCATATGTGGAGTATAAGAACAATGAAAAAAAACTGGAGGAACAAAACAGTAGCAGACTCACAGAACCCAAGAACGAACTAATAGTTACCAAAGGGAAAGGGAATGGGGAAGATGGGTGGGACGAGAGGGATAAGAGGGAAAAAGGGGCATTACAATTAGCAGATGTAATATTGGGGGGGCATGGGGAGGGCTGTACAACTCAGAGAAGACAAGTAGTGATTCTATAGCATCTCACTATGCTGATGGACAGTGACTGTAATGGGGTTGGTGGGGGGGACCTGAGGAAGGGGGTAGTTTAATAACCACAATACTGCACATGTAACTCTGGAATAATGATACAAAAATAAATTATAAAAAAAAAGTACAGAATAAAACACCTAGCATACAAAGAACGGAGGAGGAAGAAGAAGAGAGAGAAATAAAGAATCATTAGGCTGTGTTTATAATAGCTTAACAAGAGAGTCAAGTTAGACTGTTAGACTGTAAAGAAGCTACCCTCGAACCTTTGCTAACCACGAATCTAAAGCCAGCAATGCCAGTAAGTACATACCTATCGATAATCACCCTAAATGTAAATGGACTGAATGTACCAATCAAAAGACACAGAGTCACTGAATGGATAAAAAAACAAGACCCATCTATATGCTGCCTTCAAGAAAAACACATTAAACCCAAAGACATACATGGACTAAAAGTGAAGGGATGGAGAAAGACCTTTCATGCAACTAATAGGGAGGAAAAAGCAGGAGTTGAGTACTTATATGAGACAAAATAGACTTCAAAACAAAGAAAGTCACAAGAGACAAAGAAGAACATTACATACTGATAAAGGGTCAATCCAACAAGAAGATATAACCATTATAAATATCTATGCATCCAACACAGGAGCTCCTACAAATGTGAAACAAATACTAACAGAATTAAAGGGGGAAAGAGAATGCAACGCATTCATTCTAGGAGACTTCAACACACCACTCACACTGAAGTACAGATCAACCAGACAGAAAATAAGTAAAGACACAGAGGCACTGAACAACATATTAGAACAGATGGACCTAATAGACATCTACAGAACTCTACACCCAAAAGCAGCAGGATACACATTCTTCTCAAATGCACATGGAACATTTTCCAGATTAGACCACATACTAGGCCACAAAAAGAATCTAAGTAAATAGAAAAATATTCAAATTCTACCAACCAACATCTAAGATCACAAAGGTATAAAACTAGGAATAAATTGTACAAAGAAAACAAAAAGGTTCACAAATACATGGAGACTTAATAACATGCTCCTAAATAATCAATACTTCAAAGACCAAATTAAAACAGAGATCAAACAATATATGGAGGCAAATGACAACAACAACACAAAGCCGCAACTTCTGTGGGACTAGCAAAGGAGGTTCTAATAGTAAAGTATATGGCAATCCAGGCCTTTTTAAAGAAGGAAGAACAATCCCAAATGAATAATCTAAAGACACAATTATTGAAATTGGAAAAAGAAGAACAAAAGAGACCCAAAGTCACCAGAAGGAGGGATATAAAAAAGATAAGAGAAGATATGAATAAAATTGAGAAGAATAAAACAATAGAAAAAAATCAATGAAACCAGGAGGCGGTTTTTTGAAAAAATAAACAAAATAGATAAACCCATAGCAAGACTTCTGAAGAGAAAAAGAGAATTACACACATAAAGAGAACCAGGAATGAGAAAGGAAAAATCATGACGGACCCCACAGAAATACAAAGAATTACAAGAGAATACTATGAAAATCTATATGCTAACAAGCTGGAAAACCTAGAAGAAAAGGACAACTTCTTAGAAAAATACAACCTTCGAAGACTGACAAAGCAGGAAACAGAAAAACTAAACAGACCAATTACCAGCAAAGTAATTGAATCAGTAATCAAAAAACTACCTAAGAACCAAACCCCAGGCCAGATGGATTCACCTCTGAATTTTACCAAACATACAGAGAAGAAATAACACCCATTCTCCTTAAAGTTTTCCAAAAAATACAAGAGGAGGGAATACTTCCAAACTCATTATATGAAGCTAGCATCACTCTAATACCAAAACCAGGCAAAGACCTCACCAAAAAAGAAAATTACAGACCAATATCGCTGACGAACATAGATGCAAAAATACTCAACAAAATATTAGCAAACCGCATTCAAAAATACATCAAGAAGATCATACACTATGATCAAGTGGGATTCATCTCAGGGATGCAAGGATGGAACAACATTCAAAATTCTATCAACATCATCCACCACATAAACAAAAAGAACAAAATTCACATGATCATCTTCATAGATGATGAAAAAGCACTTGACAAAATTCAACATCCATTCATGATAAAAAGTCTCAACAAAATGGGTATAGATGGCAAGTACCTCAACATAATAAAGGCTATATATGACAAACCCACAGCCAACATCATACTTACGAGTGAGAAGCTGAAAGATTTTCACCTAAGATCGGGAACAAGA
>JAVSCE010010974.1:0-18709 GCA_032199065.1 Smutsia gigantea
AATTACACTCCCTGACTTCAAGCTCTGCTACAAAGCCACAGTAATCAAGACAATTTGGTATTGGCACAAAAACAGACCTACAGACCAGTGGAACAGAATAGAAAATCCAAACATTAACCCAAACATATACAGTCAATTAATATTTGATAAAAGTGCCTTGGATATACAATGGGGAGATGACAGCCTCTTCAGCAGCTGGTGTTGGAAAAACTGGACAACTACATGTAAGAGAATGAAACTGGACTACTGTCTAGCCCCATACACAAGGTAAACTCAAGGTGGATCAAAGACCTGAATGTAAGTCATGAAACCATAAAACTCTTAGAAAAAAACATAGGCAAAAATCTCTTGGACATAAACATGAGCAACTTCTTCATGAACATATCTCCCCAGGCAAGAGAAACAAAAGCAGAAATGAACAAGTGGGACTATATCAAGCTGAAAAGCTTCTGTACAGCAAAGGATACCATCAATAGAACAAAAAGAGATCGTACAGTATGGGAGAATATATATTCATAAATGACATAACTGATAATGGGTTGACATCCAAATTATATAAAGAGCTCATGCACCTCAACAAACAAAAAGCAAATAAGCCAATTAAGAAATGGGCAGAGGACATGAATAGACACTTCTCCAAAGAAGAAATTCAGATGGCCAACAGGCACATGAAAAGATGCTCCACATCGCTAATCATCAGAGAAATGCAGATTAAAACCACAATGAGATATCACTCACACCAGTGAGGATGGCCAACATCCAAAACACAAACAACAACAAATGTTGGCGAGGATGTGGAGAAAAGGGAACCCTCCTACACTGCTGGTGGGACTGCAAATTAGTTCAACCATTGTGGAAAGCAGTATGGAGGTTCCTCAAAAAGACTCAAAATAGAAATACCATTTGACCCAGGAATTCCACTCCTAGGAATTTACCCTAAGAATGCAGCAGCCCAATTTGAAAAGGACAGATGCACCCCTATGTTTATTGCAGCACTATTTACAATAGCCAAGAAATGGAAGCAACCTAAGTGTCCATCAGTAGATGAATGGATAAAGAAGAGGTGGTACATATACACAATGGAATATTATTCAGCCATAAGAAGAAAACAAATCCTACCATTTGCAACAACATGGATGGAGCTTGAGGGTATTATGCTCAGTGAAATAAGCCAAGCCGAAAAAGACAAGTATCAAATGATTTCACTCATATGTGGAGTATAAGAACAAAGAAAAAAACTGAAGGAACAAAACAGCAGCAGACTCACAGAACCCAAGAACGGACTAATAGTTACCAAAGGGAAAGGGACTGGGGAAATGGGCGGGAAGGGAGGGATAAGAGGGAAAAAGGGGCATTACGATTAGCAGATGTAATGTTGGGGGGGCACGGGGAGGGCAGTACAACTCAGAGAAGACAAGTAGTGATTCTATAGCATCTCACTACGCTGATGGACAGTGACTGTAATGGGGTTGGTGGTGGGGACCTGATGAAGGGGTAGTTTAATAATCGTAATATTGCACATGTAATTGTAAATTAATGATAATAAAATAAATTATATTAAAAAAAAAAAAGGAATGGGCAGAGGACATGAATAGACACTTCTCCAAAGAAGAAATTCAGATGGCCAACAGTCACATGAAAAGATGCTCCACATCGCTAATCATCAGAGAAATGCAACTTAAAACCACAATGAGATATCACCTCACACCAGTGAGGATGGCCAACATCCAAAAGACAAACAACAACAAATGTTGGCGAGGATGTGGAGAAAAGGGAACCCTCCTACACTGCTGGTGGGACTGCAAATTAGTTCAACCATTGTGGAAAGCAGTATGGAGGTTCCTCAAAAAACTCAAAATAGAAATACCATTTGACCCAGGAATTCCACTCCTAGGAATTTACCCTAAGAATGCTGCAGCCCGATTTGAAAAGGACAGATGCACCCCTATGTTTATTGCAGCACTATTTACAATAGCCAAGAAATGGAAGCAACCTAAGTGTCCATCAGTAGATGAATGGATAAAGAAGATGTGGTACATATACACAATGGAATATTATTCAGCCATAAGAAGAAAACAAATCCTACCATTTGCAACAACATGGATGGAGCTAGAGTATTATGCTCAGTGAAATAAGCCAAGCCGAAAAAGACAAGTATCAAATGATTTCACTCATATGTGGAGTATAAGAACAAAGAAAAAAACTGAAGGAACAAAACAGCAGCAGACTCACAGAACCCAAGAACGGACTAATAGTTACCAAAGGAAAGGGACTGGGGAAAATGGGCGGGAAGGGAGGGATAAGAGGGAAAAAGGGGCATTAAGATTAGCAGATGTAATGTTGGGGGGGCACGGGGAGGGCAGTACAACTCAGAGAAGACAAGTAGTGATTCTATAGCATCTCACTACGCTGATGGACAGTGACTGTAATGGGGTTGGTGGGGGGGACCTGATGAAGGGGGTAGTTTAATAACCATAATATTGCACATGTAATTATAGATTAATGATACCAAAAAAAAAAAAAAAGAAACACCAAAGTCAGGCTCCAGAAGGAACAGTCTGTGTAGTGGGTCTCTGGGCAGTTGTGAAATTCCCCTTCCAGGGAGACTTAGTGAACCAGGGAAAGAGCCCCTGGACAGCTGGTTCTAGAAATGGGCGTGTGGCGTATGTTCAGAGATACTGGCGGTGGAGGTTGTAGTAACTGAGATTGCTGTCCTTCTAACTCAGCATGGGGGTGAAGCCTCCCAGATCCTCAGGGGATGTTCTTCTAAGCCAGTAGGAGTTCCTCGCTTTATCTAATCCATTTCCCCACCTCATCTCAGACCCAGCCAATTGTTTCTCCTTCCTTGGGAGGCTTTTGTATTGTGGCAAAGAAAACCTAATATAAGAAAGTCTATTATACAAAGTGGATGGTTATATGCATTGCCCAGCCTCCTCCATTGTTTCCGTAGGGCTGAGCTTCCCAAGGTCGTTTCAAATAGGATAAGATTTCAAAAGAACAATTTTCCCCTAAGAAACTGTCTATTATGTCAAAGGTGTGGGCCCACCTTCACTCTGCCAAAGGGTTGTTCATACTTAGAGGTCCTAGGTGTTAAAATCAGACAGACTTGGATTCCAGTTCTGACTCAGCCCTTAACTAAGTATTAGTTTCTTGGTTAAGTCACCTAACCTCTCTGAACCTCCATTTGCTTATCTGTAGTACGGGGATATGAATGGAGTGGTGGGGAGAAGCAGTGAAGTGGTCCATGGGGACTAGCCCAGAGGGAATGTCAGTATTTAGCCTTCCAGTAACTTCTGGTTTTTTTCCATCCCTGCTCTGGTTCAGCTACCCATCCCTCACATTGCTCCTCCTGGGAGTGTTTCCAGTGTTGAGATGTTCTGTGCGGGCTGCACTGACAAAAGCAGCATGAAGAGTCGGAGTGTGCTGGAAACACCTTCCCAAGCACCTGCGTGGGGCTATACGAGGATCCAGTTTCCTAGAGGAGTGAGAGCAGTAGGTCCCAGAGTCTTAATGGGAAGCAGGTGGTGTAGAGGCAAGTCTCACTTTTCCATCAGTACCATAGATTGAGCTGGGAGCAAAGAGATTCTTGGAGTTTTCACTGAGTTTTGTTTTAATAAGTTATAGTACCACCTGTCAAATTGAGAACCCCCTCTTCATACAGAAAAATGTGTAGGGAGGGTAATTTTAATTTTCATCTTGGTGAAGACAGATCTTCATAAACAGTCAGCTTCCAACTTCATGTGGCCTCCTCTTTACATTAATGAGTTTCATCCAATTGATGTTCTCCATTTACATACAGAATCCAGAAAAAAAATGCCACAGCTAAATATAGCCCCTGCATGGGTGGCTGAAGTCAGAGTTAAGGGAACGAGGAGGGCTGGATTGTGTTTGGGTTTTGGGGATTTCTTTTCCATACTCGACCCTGGGAGGATCTGCAGCCCTCGTCATACCCCAGCTGGGGCTCCAGTGCTGCAGCGGTCCCTGGTGTACTCCTGGAGCTGGGTGACCCCGGGCAGGTTGCACCACCTGTCTAAGCTTCATGTTCCCCTCTATAAAGTGGCATTGCATGTCTTTATGATGTTCCAGGTTTGACTTTTCCATGGCTCAGTTTTCACACCTGGGGACAATGCCTGAGAAGTGAGTGGCGTCAAGTGAAACCTTGACGGGGGGACTAATTTCCGTGGTTTCATTTTTTGTCATTCTTGAGGGATGAGAGGAGACATACATGAAGATCTTTGTTGATCACCAAACCTTAATTTCTTAGACTGTTATAATTAATATTGTAATTTAATCTTAGGTACAAATTAGGGACTTGGGGGCTTAGTTGAACATCCTCCCCCAACATACACTTCTTGGTAGTGGTGTCCCCCTGTCGCTCTTCAAAGGAGACAATCTTTTGTGGTTGTTAAGTGAGCAGGCTCCGGACACAGATACCTGTGCCTATCACTTGTTTGGTAACCTGGGTAAAGTGTTTCCCTTCTCCAGGGCTTGGTTTCCCCAAAGAGGCATGATGCAGTCTCTTTGGGAAAAATGAAGTGATAATAAAAATGACACTTATTGAGTACTTACTCTCTGTCTGGCCTCATGCCCCACATCACCTAAGTATCTAAGCATCTAGGAACAGCCCTGTGAGATGGGTACCGATATTATTCCCATGTTACAGTTGGGAAAACTGAGGTTCGGGCTGGTAAAGTGACTTTCCCTAGGTTACACAGCAAGTAAGTAGCACAGCTGTGTCTTAATCCCAGCTCTGGGCAATTTCAAAGCCTGGGCTCTTGATCCCCCAAGTTACATGACCTCCTGACAAATGTCAAGGTCTCAGCTCCATGCCTGGTATCTGGAGAGCACCCAGTAAATGTCAGCTGCAGTGACCAGGACAACAGTGTTGATGCTTGGCCAACCTTTGCTGGGGGGTAGGGAGATGGAATGTAGGATGTATTTCCTGGCAAGTTCTATCATGGATTCATGAATTTACATCGTATTTCCAAATGGGAAGTCTCATGCTGAGATAAGCCACATGCAAAGTACAGTCTTCACATCCAAAATAAAAGGCATATATTTATATACATACACACACTCACACTTTAGTATCTCAGAAGCCAGGCAGAATATTGTAAGGCAATGTACAATGACATAAAATATCGTCCCAATTTAATCCATCTATCTAGTGTTCCATCTAATTACTATATTAGAAAAGTCTTCAGACCATGCATTGAACATTATAAATGGGAATAAAATGATTCTGGTAATGGCTTAATAAAACAGGTGAGGTAGCTCCGTCTGTCTGCCTGTATCCTTGGACCATGGCCAGATTGATTTGTCAGGGAAGGAAAAAAAAGGAAAGAAAGAAATGGGCTTGTGTGTTGCACTTTGGAGATTGTCTCCATTAGGGGCCTTTGATTTTATTCTTGTTTTTCCTTATGAGAAGTGGTTATCGGTTCCTTTTGTTAACAGCAAAATATGTAGAACTGATGGAAAAACTGACAGCAGCTGTTTCATATTTTATAAAGCTGCTCCCGGCTTGTAATTTGCTGGTTGGGATGAATTGAGGAACTCTGAAACTCCTGGTAAATTGCAGCTGATAACTGCAGTCTTGTCTGAGGACATGCGTAACCATCGGAATTTAGCTGCAGCTCAGGGAGGTGGAGGAAGCCCGGGGCCAAGAAATTTATATCAACCTTTTGAAGCTAAAGTTGACCAATCAGAAGGGATCCGGGCCCTTCAAGCATCAAATCATCTTTCCTCTGGGTGCCTAGATAGGTGTTTGCTTTTTTGGAATCTTGGGTATAAATAAAAAATGACCTTTCCCCTTCTCCCCCATCTCCAAATGCTCAATGTCTTTGTACCTTGTGCCCCGAGTACAGGGTACTCCTGTCCCCTTTCCTTAAAAGCTGTCATTGATCCTAACACTTGAAACATCCCTGCCTGAATTTGCTCCTGGCTTTGTAGCTGGTATCTAGTAACCAGCCACAGGCAGGCCACACGACCCATACATGTACATCCCTCCCCATTTCTGAGGCACTGAGCAGATGAAGAGAAAAACACCCCTTCCCTCAGCATTTTTCCAGCCCCAACCTCTAATTTCTTGCACTGAGTAGACTAATATGCGGGTGTTGGAGGTTAAATTCCAGCGCACCAGTGAGGTGCCCATTCTTCACAGAGCCCTAGCATTCACACCAGGCGTCATCCAGGTTGTCATGGCTACATGGGCCCGGGACCCCAGAGACGGGAATACAGAATTAATGGCAGTCCCGAGTAAAGGATTCCTGTCTTGGTGAGGTTGATGGATTACATTGATGTACCATTTGTCATACTGTAATTGTTCTGGCAAATGTAATACCCACTAGTATAAACATTGTACTGCTTTGCTAATAAAACCCAAAATAGGAAGAGAAAGGATGATACAGTGTTATGCTCACTTAAAGAGACAATGCCTCCTTTCCAAGTTGGAGCCCACTTCTTCCGGAGTCCTCGGCACCCAATGCTTTCTCCATCGATGGGCACGCATGTGCTAAGCAGCTCTCTAGCACCCACCTTCTGGGCATGCCTGGTGGGGCAGGGGGGTGCCGACGTATTCTCTCAGTTCTCCTCTCCATCAGCATCTCCTGGGATTCCTCTTCTTGGGCCTTTCATCCAGCTGCGCTAGGGACTGACTAGTCATTGCTGAAAACCTCTTTGCATTTCCTTGGTGCCTGCCTGGCATCCTTGACACAGCCTGTTTGTCCAAATTGACTTGGCATTCAAGGCTGTGCTCTAGCACAGCCCCTGCCTCCAAGAAGTCTCCTCCAACCAGCCTGCTTTCTCTGAATTCACATTTCTGAGGCCTGTGTAACTCACAGTGAAATCCACCACTGCCTGGTACCTTCTGATGCCATATGATCCCATACACCTTCTGATGCCTCTCCTGTTAGATCATGAGGTCCTCAAAGAGCAGGGCTGGGCCCTAAATGTCTCCCCATCCCCACCCCTGGTTATGTCAGAACATTATTTGGGACACAGAAGGTGCTTAATAAATACCAATAAATCACCAATTTACTAGTTCCCTGTTGGGCAGAAGAGGCGTAGCTGAGCAGCCTCATTTGCCCTGTCTCAGCATTTCAGAATCCCCAGATGTCACTCCGCTGTGCTGCGTAAGCCATCCTTGAGCTTCTCTCTGCAGAAGCACAGAAAACTAGTAAGGAGACCAAGTGCATTTCCCTCTCCTGTGCTTTGCTGAGAGCATCTTTAGCTCACATCCCCACCTGTTCACCTGTGGAGTCTCAGCATCTAACTTGAAATTCCTGAATGCTTGAAAGATGAGTAAGTGAATGCCCTTCACTTGCCACCATTCATGTGGGTGGAACTGTGCTTGAATCCATCTTGCAGGGTGGAGTTGTTGAAGGCAACAGTCAAGGGTGAAATTCTCGGGCATGTCCAGAGATCTTTACCCAAAAGCCTGAGTGTGGAAGCAACATGGGCTGCGGAAGTAGCTCTTTCTCCCATTGCTGAGTCAAGCTGGGAGTGAGCTGGGTCCTGGCTTCTCTGGTCACACCTTTTCCCTGTGGAAGGTCCCTGTGCCCCTGGGACGAGCAGCACAGAGTGTTCTTTTGGGGTTTGGGGGAGGGGTGGTGTGTTGGGGGGAGGGCCCTGGGGGCAGATTGGCCTCCATCTTCTTTTTTTTTTATTTTGGTATCGTTAATCTACAATTACATGTGCGACATTATGGTTACTAGACTCCCCACATCATCAGGTCCCCCCCACCAACCCCATTACAGTCACTGTCCATCAGCGTAGTGAGATGCTATAGAATCACTACTTGTCTCCTTTGAGTTGTACTGCCCTCCCCATGCCCCCCCTACATTATGTCTGTTAATCATAATGGCCCTTTTTCCCTCTTATCCCTCCCTTCCCGCCCATTTTCCCCAGTCCCTTTCCCTTCGGTAACTGTTAGTCCGTTCTTCAGTTCTGTGAGTCTGCTGCTGTTTTGTTCCTTCAGTTTTTTTCTTTGTTCTTATACTCCACAGATGACTGAAATCATTTGATACTTGTCTTTTTCTGCCTGGCTTATTTCAGTGAGCATAATACCCTCTAGCTCCATCCATGTTGTTGCAAATGGAAGGATTTGTTTTCTTCTTATGGCTGAATAATATCCCATTGTGTATATGTACCACCTCTTCTTTATCCATTCATCTACTGATGGACACTTAGGTTGCTTCCATTTCTTGGCTATTGTAAATAGTGCTGCGATAAACATAGGGGTGCATATGTCTTTTTCAAACTGGGCTGCTGCATTCTTAGGGTAAATTCCTAGGAGTGGAATTCCTGGGTCAAATGGTATTTCTATTTTGAGTTTTTTGAGGAACCTCCATACTGCTTTCCACAATGGTTGAACTAATTTGCATTCCCACCAGCAGTGTAGGAGGGTTCCCTTTTCTCCACATCCTCGCCAACATTTGTTGTTGTTTGTGTTTTGGATGTTGGCCATCCTCACTGGTGTGAGGTGATATCTCATTGTGGTTTTAATCTGCATTTCTCTGATGATTAGTGATGTGGAGCATCTTTTCATGTGCCTGTTGGCCATCTGAATTTCTTCTTTGGAGAAGTGTATTCAGATCCTCTGCCCATTTTTTAACTGGATTATTTGCTTTTTGTTTGTTGAGGTGTGTGAGCTCTTTATATATTTTGGATGTCAACCCCGTATCAGATATGTCATTTATGAATATATTCTCCCATACTGTGGCCTCCATCTTCTTTAATCTCACCTCCTAACTTTGATTTTG
This sequence comes from Smutsia gigantea, assembly GCA_032199065.1. Classification (NCBI taxonomy): domain Eukaryota; kingdom Metazoa; phylum Chordata; class Mammalia; order Pholidota; family Manidae; genus Smutsia; species Smutsia gigantea. Next base: position 8,760 of record JAVSCE010010974.1, read on the forward strand.
CACTCCAGCTCTCCCAAGAAGTCTTCTGAGCTACAAACATTTATCTTTTTGATCACCCAGCCACCCTCCCCCAGGTTATCGGGGCATGAAGGCAGAAGGGGCCGTACAGGAGCTGTGATCTCATATAATATTTGGCTAGGCTTTGCTGGCTTCTGTGTCTTAACATGTGGATTCCCATACTCTGTCTAAACCCCCTCTACCCTGTGGGGCCCAGCCCTCTGGCTCCTATAAGGAATGCACTCAGCTGCAAGTAAATGGAAATACAGCCAGCGGGGCCTTAAACTCATATGAGTGTACTTATTTTATTTTTCAATAGATTTTATTTTAGAGCAGTTTGGGTTCACAACAAAATTGAGCAGAAAGTACAGAGAGTTCCTACATGGCCTCTGCCCCCACATGCACCCACATCAACATCCTGCACCAGAATGGTGCATTTGTTAGAATCAATGAACCTGCATTTACACATCATCTAGCAAAGTCCATAGTTCCCATCAGGGTTCATTCTTGGTGTCGTACATTCTCTGTGTTTGGACAAATGTATAAGGACATGGATCCACCATCAGAGTATCACACAGAGTATTTTTAGTGCCCTAAAATCCTCTGCACTCCAGCTATTCATCCCTCTCTCCCCCAACCCTTGGCAACCGCAGATCTTTTTATTGTCTCCATAGTTTCACCTTTTCCAGAATGTCATATTGTGGAATCATACAGCATGTAGCCTTTTCATACTGCTTCTTTCACTAAATAATATGACTTTAAGGTTCCCCGTGTCTTTTGTGGCTTGATAGCTCTTTTCTTTTTAGTGCTGAGTAATAGTCCATTGTCTGAATGTACCGCAGTTTATTTTTCCACTAACCTACTGAAGGACATCTTGGAGGTTTGTTTTTCTCACCTGACAGAGTTCACAGATAGGCAAACCTCTATTTCACCATTCTACTGTCTTGGCTTTCATCTTCGTAGCTGGCCAGATAGCCGTTCCTCCTCCAGGCCTCATGTCTGCAGGCCAGAAAGGAATAGAAGGGAAGGCCAAAGGGGACAAGGGCAAATGGTTTGCTTCCAGTAAGGATTTTACCTTTTAATTCAGGAAGCAAAGGCCTCCTCAGGGACATCTGATTATTATCTCGTTGTCCAGAATTCTAACTGGCCACTTCATAGCTGCAAGGGAGGCTGAGAAATCTTTCCAGTCTCTGGTAGAAGGTAGTGCTATGGGCTGAATTATGTCCCCTCAAAGTTTGTATGTTGGAGTCCTAACCTCCAGTACCTCAGAATGTGGCTGTGTTTGGAGATAGCTAATTACTTCGACTTTTAAAGGTAATTAAGTTAAAGTAAGATCATTGGGGTAGGCCCTTACCCAGAATGACTGGTATCCTTATAAGAAGAGATTTGGATACAGGCGTACATGTATAGAGGGAAGACCATGTAAAAACACAGGGAAAAGATAGCCATCTACAAGGAGAGAGGCCTCTGAAGAAACCAACCCTGGTGATACTTCGATCTACAACTTCTAGCCTCCAGAACTGTGAGGAAAGAATTTCTCTTGTGTAAGCCACCCACTTTGTGACACTTTGTTATGGTGGCCAGGGCAAACCAATGAGGTGGCAAAGGAGAAGGGGCCTGGAATAGCTTCGGGGTGGCCAATCTGTAGTGGATTCTCTCGTTATCCCGTTTTACAAGAGTCAACAGAGTCAGAGAGAGAGTCAGTAACATGTCCAGTGCTGCATGCAGTCTAGCCATGGTGGGGGCTATTCTGGGCATTGTTGGGTGGTTTAGTAGCAGCCCAGATCTCTCTCCACTGAATGCCAATAGCACACACCTCCCACCCCTCAAATGAGACAGCCAAACATGTCTTCAGACATTACCAGATGTCCCCCAGAGGGCAAAAGCACCCCCAGTTAGACCCACTGCTTAAACAGTAGGCCTCCTGGGACACTGTAAGGTATGGGACAGTTGCTGTTGCTCTCATCGAGGTGGATTCTGCAGCCCACAAACAGCAGATGTTCATGCTGCTGCTGCTCATAAGCTTGCAAGAGCTCACGTTTTAAAGCCACATCAATCCACGGAAATCATTTGAGGGAAGTGGGGGACACAAATCCTTTCTCTGGCCGTTGAAAAGATTTTTCACAGGAGAGCCCCCACTCCCCACCGTTAAAATGCAGAGACTGCTTGAACATCCATTCTGGCATAAGGCCAGGCTCACCCTTACTTATAGCTTGAACAATGTTCATTTGTACGATGGTTCATATTAGCAAGAAAATGTCCATGCAGGTTTAGGTAAATGCATGGTCCCACACACAGTGGAATTGTAGCCTTTCAGTTAAAGATGTGAGGACATTTGCTGGGTGCAAGTAGTAGAATAGGGTTCCATTTTTGAGAAAAATTCTACCTATGAAAGTATACTGACATGGAGAGAAAACCCAGAAGGGTAGACCCCAGAGTATTCCAGTGATTTTGTTCCCAGCTGTAGCCCCAGTGCCCTGGCACACAGTAGGTGCCTAATCATTATTTGTTGATAGCAGAATGCAAAGTGGAAAGACAGGACCGTCAAACTTTTTTCTTTGTGTGTTTCTCCGTCATTTCAATTTTTTAATAATAAGCATATATTAACTTTGTGGTTAAAGAAAAACAACAACTCTTCCCCCAAAGAAAGGAAATAAAAAAAAACAACAACTATGCCCTGCACTTGCCTATCTCTCGAATCTCTGCAGAGCTCAAAACCCACGTGCCCAGCTTGCCAGAGCCACGCAGAGAAACAAGGCTTGTGTTTTATGGTCCTTGTTCAATCATGCATTGATAACATTGGTCTCCTGAAGAAAGCTGCTTCTTTATTTATTTCTCTTGCTTTGGTTTTTCCTTTGGGCTTTTAGGTTGGGGGGAAACCAACAGACGGTGGCGTGGACAGAGAGGCAGTTAGGGAAGGGAGTAGGGGCTTAGAAGATTCATTCTTGCTGCTTTCCCAGGCAGGAGACAGAGGGCTGGATCCCCTTGATGGGGAGGGGGCTCCCACTCCTGTGACTTCCTCCTAATACCGTTTCCAGAGCTGCCTGAGCAATGGTAGAAGCTTGGGGACATGTGGAGATCAGAGAGGAAAAATAAAGACTAAATTCTTTGGGAGAGCAAGTTTCAGGACCACAAGGAAGAGGGGCCATGTCATCTTTATTTGTAGTGATGGAGGAAGGGGAAGAAATCTCCCCCCATAAGCCTTCTGATTTCTAAATATTCCAAAGGCCTTTTAAGTTTGTACAATTGCATCTCAAATGTTTTTTTAAAGTTTACAACTGACCCGATTCATAGAAAAAGATAAACACCCTTCCTATGTTTGGAGTCATATGTAATTTTTATCTCTTGACCTTTAAATGTAAGCAGCAGTAAAATGAAGAACTATTGCAGTCATTTAACACTCTGGCTGTACTAACTGGTTCCTGCCTGAGAACCATGGTTTTAAATTGGCTAATGCAGAATACTTGCAGAGCTAATAATAATTCAGATTACTCCTGTCAGCTATTCCGGTTTCATGGGTAATTTAGTAGTTGAATAAATTTTTAAAAAAATTCATTCGTTACCATGCACTGTTATGAATCAGTAGATGGTTTACCATTGGCAGCAGTAACTGTAAGAAGATTTAAATTGCTACTGAAAAGGATTTGAGTGAAGGTAATGTTTTATAATGTTCTAAGCCATATGCACTACTTTCAGGCCTCATCAGTTTTACATTGATTCCTAGTGAAGTGTTTAATTGCATCATGAATGCAATATAATTCAGTTCTTTCTGCTAATATGGTATATATCTCAAAGTGATATACAGCACTGACAGGAAGAATTCACAGTTTCGTCCGGATTTGGGAGGACAGTGAGAATTGGGCGCCTACTGGATGCATGGAGAACAGGCGGCAGGTGGAGGAGGCTGTAGCTTGGTGACATCTTGCTGAGATGGGGGTGTGGGGTGTGTGTCATGAACTTATGTGGGGAGGGGCAGACCCCAGAGAGGGGTCTTGTGCTATAGGCCTCCCCTAGAAGGGCAGGGAGACCTCTTGGCTGGCTGAGAATTCACAGAAGGCTGGTCAGGCCTGCTCCCACCATCAAATGCTCATGGACTTGGTCTGGACATCTCATTGGCCATTTCTAAGTGGTCATCGAGAATTGCGCTTTCTGTTGCCATTGGTGTAGTCATTCATTAAATATTTATTGAGTACCTAAAATAAAGGCAGTGGAGGGGCGGGGGTGAGGGTTGGTTAGAGCTGAAGCAAACATTCCTCCTTTGCTTTTTCTTCTGTACATCTCATGAAGCAACCCAAGATGCAGCGGTATTCCTGCTGGGGTAGGCCCTGGATTCTGTTAAGAGGCATCTCTGGCTACCATCCTTCCAGATAGAAGGGTACATTCTTCTAAATTGCAATGTGTGAGATAAAACCTCATTCTTTCTTTCATTCATTCATTTATTCACTTACTTATTCATTCAACAAATATATTATGAGCCAGGCACTGTTATAGTTTCTGGGGATATAATGATAGATAGATATGCCTGCCCTCATCAAGCTTCTATTCTAGTAGGCACAGACAGGCAATAAGCAGATACTTAATTAAGAACACGAATTACCCTCAGATACTAGTGGTGGCTGCTTTCCAGTAGGATGGATCCAGCTGATACCTTGGTTCTGGATTTTTTTAAAGTATGTCTCAGTACATTCATTTGCTCAGGCTGCCATAGCAAATACCACAAACTGGTGACTTAAATTTATTTTCTCGGAGTTCTGGAGGCTAGAAGTCCAAGATGAAGGTCTGAGCAGGCTCAGTCTCTTCTGAGCCCTCTCTCCGTGGCTTACAGACGGCTGTCTTCATGTTCAGAAGGCATTCTCCTTCTATGTGTGTCTGTTCAGGTTTCCCCTTTTTATAAGGACACCAGTCATATTGGATGAGGGACCGAATTTTACCTTGGTCACCTCTGTGAAAACCGTATCTCCACCTAAGGTTACTTTCTATGGTATTATTGAGGGTTAGGATTCTAACATAGGAATTTTGGGGAACACAATTCAGTCCATAACACTCTGGGGGGAAGGAGGGATTGAGAGAGAGAGAGAGAGAGTGTGTGTGTGTGTGTGTGTGTGTGTGTGTGTGTGTGTGTGTGATTGTGACAGGGTGGTTGAGGGCTCTCATGTGGGTTTCCCATTGGGGAAGGCAACGAGAAAACAGTGCTAAATGCACTCTAATCAGAAAGCTCTTTCTGTCAACCCCATGAATGATGTGAAAGTCAGAGGTGCTTGTCACGTCAATCCCTTCTTCAGCAGGACCTGAAAATCAGAGTTCATGCATTTTCAGATATCTGATTGTTGTGCGGCCACAAAACAGAAGCCTGGGACGTGGGGCTCCCCTCAGCCTGGCGCCTTGATGTAATCAGAGCCTCCTTTTTTTATCCCCACTCTCAAGGAAGGCCAGCCAGGCCACGTTTTTGGTCATCATAACCTTGACGCAGAAGAATAATTTATCCATGCCCCCGGACGAGGAAATTGCAAAATATTATTTATGACGGCGAGCCGACATGTCGTAATTCTGGCCCTGCATTTCTGGATGCAGCTGGCCAGGATGGGGAGACGTGGGTAATGTTTGATAATAAAACAGGACATTGTACCCATGAGATGGAGGTGTGGGGGGGCCTGGAGTCAGGAGTCCTGCAGAATAGATCCAAGGTAATGAGAATTGTTCCAGAAGCTGGCCCAACCTGCTCTTCCAGCACGTTGGGCAGGGGAAGGTATGGGGCCTTCCTTTGAGGATTTTGATCTTGCTTTTGGGGGCTTGGGAAGTTGTGTAGTATAGTAGGCATGAGCCCTGGCTTTGGAGACAGTCATCTACAGTTTGAGTATTGGCTCTGGTGCTTCCTCTGTAGTATACGACATTGATCGAGTTAGCAAACGTTTCTGAACCTCAGTTTGCTCATCTGTACAGTGGGAATAATAATAAACCAGCCCAGTACTACCTTGAGAGTAACAGATAATGCAAGTAAAGTGTACTTGTCCAGTCCAGCACCTTACCTAATGGCAACTAAGTTGAGTGATTAAGAGTGCAGCTCTGGAGCCAGATAGCCTGGCCTGGCATCCCAGCTCTATTCCTCGCTGGTTGTGACCTTGGACAAGTTGCTTCACCTCTCTGAACCTCTATGTTCCTTATTTGTCAGATGGGCATAAAAAAGGTTCCTACTTTGTAGGGTTCTCTTGAGGGTTAAATGAATGAATGGAAGGAAAGCATTTAACATGCCTGTCTCATAGTAAATGCTCAGTAAATGTTGCCCATTAATGTAACTTCCTAGGACACAGTTCTTAGCAAGTCTTCCTTCCAAGAAGTTGTTCCCAACCTTGACTCAGATTTAGAGGCAGTCTGTCTCTCATCTGCCAGTGCTGTCCCATCAAACTACATGCTTAATTTAATAATCCAAATGGATTTGCATTCCTTGTGATTTAAATATTCATTGAAGCACTGAGAAGTCCCTCCTGAGCTAAAGGGATGGAAGGGTTTCCAGGGGGAACCACCCTAGTATCTGTCCACCACAGGTGAGATGGCAGACCTCAGCACACCCTGACATCTCTGACCACCCAATTCACCAAACTGAAGTGCCAACTCCAGAAAGTACCACCACACTCTGAGGCACCAGCCAGAAAGTTCAGCCCAATAAATGTTTTGGAGCCTCTCAGCAGTTTGGGGTTCTACCAAATTAGTGTTTGGTATTGAGTTAGTATTCATTTTCTCTAATATGATACAAAAGTACAATCACATTAGTGACTTTTATAGCACATTAGATTATACAGTTGGAACACGTCCCTGCCTGAAGCAGCTTTAAAAAAAAAAAAACAATCGCCAACAACAATAACAAGTGAACCATTTTCCACACTGGCTCACAAGCCCTGGCTTTTCCAGCTGAGCTATAGCAACCTGGATAGAAAATTCTTTGCTCTCTGCCTCCTGGTCCCTACAGAGAAAGAATTTTCATTCCACCGCCCTGATTTGTGAAGCATTGAATTTAAGACCTTAATAGTCATTCCAGAAGAATGTTTCTTTAATCCCGGGGCAGAAACGTAGGCTGTGGTTGAGATGTAATTAATAGCACTAATTAGTCTTCTCTCTCTGCATCTCCTTTTCCTCCTGCCGTCATCCCTGTTCCCCAAGAACCTGGCAGGTACATCAGAAATGTTCACCTTTTGCTTCAAGACATCCCTTGGCATGGTCAGGGAAACCAGTGGGTGAGCCCAGAGCTTACCTCCATCTGAGCTTCCTGTTTCAAAATATTTTCCCTCTACCTCCCAATGGCTCCTCCAGTTCTGGGACTCCTGGGCTTTCCTGAAGTTTAGACTTTCTAGAAGCTATTTCCAGCCATCATGGTGACTCAGCCAGTTATGAAAGGTAATGTCCTAAATCAGACATGGCCTGACTTTCCTGGGCACCTTTCTCTGCAGTGCAGCCTTATTAATGCATTGGTCTGGACATGGATGAAGCTCCTCGCAGACTCCCTAAGGTCCCTACCAACAGATGCCCAGACCTGAACAGGACCCCATTAGCAGCCCTATTGGGCCCAAAGCTTAACCTCACCAAACCATTTTCCACTACAAAGAATAAAGAATTAAAAATCTTTCTACATAATAATGAAAGACAGTAGGCTATTCAGGAGGGCTACAATGATTTATTCATACACTGCCTCATTCCCAGATTGGAGGTGGGTAGACCCACCCAAACAGGCTTTGAAAGTAGGTTGCATCTTCCGTGCCAACTCTGAGAATTCAGTGGTAGCTTCCTGGAGCAACATCACATTGAGAAGGATTCTTAGACCATATTCTGGATCAGCAAAGGAGAGTTTTATTCATTGTACAGACATTTGATGTGCCAGGTACTGCTTTAGGCGCAGAACTAGGCAGCCAAAAGCCCTCACATTCGAGTTAGGAGAGGTTGACAGTAAATGCCAAGACCAGCTCATGCAGAGACAGAACAAAGGGTAGAGTTGGCATCTTGTTCTCATTGAAATGGGAAGCCATTGGAGGATTTTCAGTAGGGAAATGCTAGGATAAAAGAATGACGCTTTAAAAAAGAAATCACTCTGGGAAAGGAGACAGGAGGAGAAGCTAGAAGAACATGGTCAAGGTTATTACAGGTATCTGAGCAAGGAATGGTGGAGGATGGATGATAGGTAAGAACTGATTTGATATGAGCTCTGCTATAGGGATTTAGCTTGCCTAATTCATCAGTGAATTAGATTGCAGGATAGGAGTGGGTGATCCATTAGTAATGCCTGCCACAGGTACAGGAGATGGCAGTGTCCACATCAATGCTCTGTATTTGCCATCTCTGCCTTTAAAGTCATTTTTAGGCTGATGGAGTTGGGGAGGATGAAGGGTTGCTTAGGGACAGTAATTCCTGGCTTTAGTAACAGTACAGATATTCCAGCAGATGTATTAGAAGAATATTCACTGGCTGTTGATGGAGACATTGGGGCAGGAGGTGAGGTAAGATACCACATTGTCTCAACTTGAGATTGTCCAGGGGACATTAAGGCAAAGGGGACCCTCAGAAGACTTATAAGTTAGACCAAATTCCTGTAGAGCTATGCAGAGGACCAACATGATTCCACAGAGACAGATTCAGGGTGGTTCAAAGAAAAGAGGCAAGGCGGGTGGCCGTAACGGAACAGGTTAATAGAAGAACAATTCTCAGTTATGTCAGGTAAAAACAGAGTATCAAAGATAATCCTGTCTTCTCCCCACCCTACAAATGGGAAGGATCCAGCAAGGTTGGGGGTAGGGGGACAGATTCATAGCAAATAACAAACTGAAAGTGCCTTTGGGGTGGTTTTTTTGCTTTGTGTTTTGTTTTGTTTTTCTTCTATAAACCCCTGTCTTTTCTAAGAACATGAGACACTTGGAGAAAGTACGTCGTCGTGTGATTGGGAGGGTGTCAGCCTGGTGGTGGGAAGGGAACCAGACTTCGGGAGGGAAGAGCCATTTTGAAAGTCTGGAGTGCCCATGAGAGGATGTGGCAAGACTGTAGTCCAGGGAGCCCATGAATCTTATTACAAATTTTTTAATCCTTTAAGATAAAGGAACTTTTGTAATTTTATGATATTGAACAGGGTTGTATGTGTAATGTGTAAATTTCTGTTAAAAAAAAAAAGGTATGAGGACAGACTTTGTGATGATTGGCTAGTCTGCTCAGCTTCCATTCCTGTGAAGAGTCTAGGAAAAGCTGTCAAACTGCGGTGTCTGCCTTTGCACCGTTCGGTCTCACAGCCAGCCACGGGGCTTTAGGAACATCCAGCCCTGGACAAACTTAATTCCCTTCATTGGCAGACAGGTTGGCCATGAAGACAGAGGTCGCAGGAAATGAGGCCCGAGTGAGGTTTCCAAATGGGCCCCTTCCCCTCAGGCCTGGAGAGAGCCATGCAGGCCCCTGGCTTTCAAACCCAGTTGGTGTTCAGACCCCCCTAACCCGTACCCAGGGAGGTGTTAACAGCACCTCCCTGAATGCCCAGCCTGGTATCTCCTGCCAGGAAGCTGGGGCAGTTTGGAGAACTACTGGAGTAGCCCATTTTAAAACACTAATTTTCAAAGATGCATTACTGTAAGCAATACACATATAATTTTTTTAAACTGAGATGTTAAAAGATGTTTGTAGATGAACAGTAAGTCTCCTAAACTGCCAGCCCTCTCCTGATTGTTCCACATTTGTCTGATTTTTACCAGGACATTTTAACCATACAAGCACAGTTCCCTTTTTAAAATAGAAAAGGGATTAGGGGATTATTCCCTCACTAATTAGGCACCTACTGTATGCTGGCTGCTGAGAATACAGCTATGAACAAAAGAAAAATGCTCCCTCCTGGCATGAGCAGTCTAGGAGGGAGCTGGGGGCATAGATATGAAACATGTAAAAAAAATGGATAAAAGAATCACAGATTGTGATCCTATAAAGAAAATCAA
>JAVSCE010010975.1:0-29255 GCA_032199065.1 Smutsia gigantea
CACCATCACCACCACCATCACCATCACCATCACCACCACCATAACCATCACCACCATCATCACCATCACCATCTCATCACCATCGACATCACCATCATCACCATCACCACCACCACCACCATCATCACCACCACCATCACCACCACCACCACCATCACCATCACCACCATCATCACCATCACCACTACCCCCATCATCACCATCACCATCACCACCACCATCACCACCATCATCACAATCACCACCACCACCCTCATCATCACCACCATCATCACCATCACCATCTCATCACCATCAATACCACCACCATCATCACCATTACCACCAGCATCACCATCACCATCACTATCATCACCACCATCGTCATCATCACCATCATCACTATCACCACTACCACCACCATCACCACCTTCATCAGCACCACCATCATCATCATCATGACCACTACTACCATCATCACCATCACCATCACCACCACCATCATCATCACCACTACCACTACCATCACCACCATCACCATCACCACCACCACCACCATCACCATCACCACCACCAACACCATCACCATCACCATCACCACCACAACCACCATCATCATCACCACCACCACCATCACCATCACCACCACAACCACCATCATCACCACCACCACCACCATCACCATCACCACCACCACCACCACCACCATCACCACCACCACCACCATCACCATCACCACCACCACCATCACCATCATCACCATCACCATCACCACCACCATCACCATCACCATCAACACCACCACCATCATCACCATCACCACCACCACCACCATCACCACCATCGTCACCATCACCATCTCATCACCATCAATACCACCATCATCACCATTACCACCAGCATCACCATCACCATCACTATCATCACCACCATCATCATCACCATCTCTATTACCACTACCACCACCATCATCACCATTACCACCATCATCAGCACCACCATCACCATCACCACTACTACCATCATCACCATCACCATCACCACCACCATCATCACCATCACCATCACCTCAACCATCACCATCAGCACTACCACCATCATCAGCACCACCACCACCATCACCATCACCACCATCACCACCATCACCACTACCATCATCACCATCACCACCATCACCACCATCATCATCACCACCATCATCACCATCACCACCATCATAATCACCACCATCACCATCACCACCACTACCACCATCATCACCATCACCACCACCACCACCATCACCATCACCATCACCATCAAAACCACTTGTCAATTACTGTGTCCCAGCCAGTCCCTTATATACATATATTATTTAAGTCCCTTATATACATATATTATTTATTCCTTACTACCACCCAAAGAGGTCCTACAATATAGTATTGTGTAGCTAAGATTGAAACCCAGGTCTCTCTGAGTCCAAAATCTGTGTTCTTCTCAGCCAAACTATATGTCTCTTGCCCCTGTGAGTGTGAAGCCAGCAGATGACACAGACTGAGAGACCCCTAGGACTAGACGCAGGGGCACCTTGAAGGAATGGTGGATAGAGGTTTCATGTCAGCTCCACCACATCTGCCATTTACCTGGCTCTCAGGTAAGCATTTTGGCAACTCCAGGCCTTCATGTCCTGGTCTATAAAATGGGGATAGTAACTCCTAGGGCAGTTGCAAGGGTTGAAATAATACCCAGAGCACTAGCATCATGCGTAGCACAATCAGAGCTCAGAGATACTATGATGATGATTTAAGATTTCTCAACACATAAGCACAGGGAGCAGAGGTGGCCCAGAGTAGGAAGCTGAATGCTCAACAGAGACCTAAGAGATGTCTCTGCCTCTAGGGTTTCTTCCCCAGCACACCTCTGGCCATAAGCTTGAGTGTGCTGCTCCATGGCCACATTCAAGGTTTTCTTCCGCATCATCAGGAGCCGATGGAGCTGCTGGTAAACATTGTCATAAGCAGCCTTCTCATACCGTAAGTCCTCAGTCTCCTTCCGGAGCTTAGCACTGGTGGTCAGCATGTTATCAAAGTGAACAGTAACCTATGGAGAGGGTCGTACTTCAAAACAGGCTCATTACTGGGACATGAGAAGCTGCAGAAGGCTGCCAGAAAGGTCCTCCCCTCAACCTCCCACCGTTGAACCACAGCAAACAGCAGTCGGAGCACTGGATACGAGGCTTGAGTTGGCCACCAACTGGCTCAGTGGCTTTTGGCAAGTTTTTTTTCTTGGATTTCAAATCTCTCGACTACTTTTATACCTAACTTCTGGTTCTCAGCAATTACAGAGGAGAAAAGAACAAGCTACATGACACCATGATGAAACAGTCAGCCACATCTAGAAGGCAGCTGACCTGGACTCTCCAAGTTGATGGTATGAAAAAAGTCGGGATGGGGCTGTTTTAGAACACGGCTTCTCAATCTCAGCACTACTGACATTTTTGGGCTGGATGATTCTTTGTGGTGGGGAGGGACTATCCTGTGCTTGGCAAAGTGTTCAAGAAGCATTCCTGGTCTCTACCCACTAGATGCCAGGAGCACATTGCCTGACCCAGATGTGACAACCAAAAATGTCTTCTTTTGGGGGCAATGTCCCCTTGGCAGCAAAATCACCCGATTGAGAACCACTGTTCTAGATTACAGAAATTTAAAAGACCTTTTATGTGAATCTTGATAGGCTACAGCTTTAAAATACATTTTGGGGGCAGCCAGAGAAATTTTAATATGGGCAATATTAAGGACATAGTATAAATTTTTGTTAAGGTGTGATAATGGTCTCATGGTTACAAAAGAAAATGTTTGATTTTTAGGAATGCAAATGAAGGATTTAGAGGTGAAATGTCATAATGATTTTAATTTATCTTAAAATAGTTCAGGGGGAAAAAGATGAAACAAATATAGGAAAATGTTAACAATTATTAAATGTAAGTGGTAGGTGTTTGGGTGTTCATTATTTTATTCCCTCAACTTTTCTTTGTATCTTAATATATTTGTCTTAAGTTTTTTAAAAAAAATGCTCCCATAGACAGTGGAAGGAAAAAAACTACAAAAAAATATTCCTAATGGTAAGGGAGTAGATTTGATGAGAGGCTTTCAAAGCTTGTTCTGAATAAATTCTTGTAAGGCCACAATTGGGGTAAGGCAAGTAAGGCCACCAGGGCAGAAAATTTAAGGAGGCATTTACTCTTAGGTGTCAACCCTGCATTTCCATGAGCCTGAGAGTGAGTACCTTCTTAAATTTTATACCCTGGGCTCTTTGCTTGCTTCACTCTAGTTTCAGCCCTGGGCTTGTCTGTAGGCTGTGTCAGTAGCCACTACACAAGGGAAGGTAATCCAGCAGCAGAACATACTAATTTTATCTCTGTATCCTCCCCTTACCCTTAGTAATAAGACATTAGTTATCAGTCATTTGCACTTTAGTGTGAATTTTACTCCAGGATGGTTGGCATGCTACCCATCCTCTGATTGTGGGGTAAAAGATCTGACCTATGGGGAGAACTGTCAGGTAGAGGAGCCCTTAGAGTCTAGAGTATTCTGGGACCCTGAAATAACCTTTTGAGATGGCTACCTAATCTACTAAGAAGCACAGCCAGACCTGGTCTGGAAGGAAGGGAAGAGGAGACCAGTTTGAGATACAAAAAAGCAGACCTCTCTGAAATGAGAGGACATTACTATAGACTTTAGAGAATAAAAGGAATTATAAGAGAATACACTAAGAATAAATATATACCAACAAATTAAGATAACTTAGATGAAATGGACAAATTCCTAGAAAGAAGCAAACTACTGAACTGACTCAGGAAGAAACAGAAAATTTGCATACGCCTATAACAAAAAGCAGATCTCTACAAGTCATCATCAAATCATTCATGCATTTATTAATTCATTCATTCAATCAACAGATGTTTGTTTGCTGAGTACCTACTCTAAGCCTTACACTGTGCCAGGCATTAATGATTCTTAACCAAGGGGACCTTCAGCCTCACCAGGGTCTTTAATAATAGTGCAGATGCTTTGTCTAAGCCCTGGAGGTTCTGATTCAGTGAATCTGGAGGGAGCCCAGCAGTCTGCATTTTAACACACATCCTAGGCATTCTGAGGCATGGCTGCAAATCACCGCATGGACATTGAAAAGATACTGCCCTGCCTTCAGGTCACTTCCAGGCTATGTACTAGGGGAGGCAGACAGAGATCCGATTCAATTAGCTTCACCCATGTGTGGTTAAAGCCTGGTAGAACAGAGTTTTTGGGAAACTAAGAGCTTGTGAGACAGTGATGGACTTCCCTCCAAATCAGTTCATTTTCCCTCTCTCCTGGCTCATGTGGGAGCTGCAGTATCACAAGTCAGACTGGAATGTGTTTGGACCTGCCCAGCATTCCTTCTTCATTTCTTTTTGCTTTTCTAGAACTATTTATCTCCAAGTTCCAGTCTGCATAGTTAAACAGGGTTGCCCTCCCCTGATCTGGGGGTTAGGGGTGGGGTCCAAGGGTAGTTGCATGACTCAAATCCATGCATTTCATTCTTCTCAGCCATAGTGATTAGTTTTGGGATGGCATGTGACCCAAACTGGCCCAGTGGGAACCTTCCCTGGGACTTGTGATTAAATTCTTAGGAAAGAGATGCTTCTTTCTTGCTGGTGTTCACATTTGGGAGCCACCCAAGAATTAAGTCATTTCTACCCAGAGGGAAGTCTTCACTTCTGCCCCTGAATTTTTAAATCCTGTGACAAATACATTCCCTTTTTTTGGTTTTAGCCAAAATTTTATGACAATTCTATGACAAATACATTGACTTTTTTTGTGTAATTTAGAGAATCCTGCTTAATGCAAAAATCACTATAAATTGAAGGTGCTCAGGAAACACCACTTTTCTCTTTATCGAGTTATGCATGTTTATGCTAAATATTTCTCAGAGACAACATCAACAACCAAAAGGCACTGGGCCTAACAGAGGCATGAGCAGATTGCCATGGGAAAGGAAGGTCTAACTAATTCTGCATGGTAAAAGGTAATACTTGAGTTGCTTCTTGAAAACAAGCAGGAGTCTCGGAACTAAGAGTAAGCATCCAGGAGCGGTGGATGATTGGGGTAGAGGATGGGGGGACAACAGCATGGTAGATAAGGTGCAGAGAGCAAGAAGGAGAATGGTGCCTTGGGCAACAGTGGGCCAACAGGTGAGTGGAACAGAGTGAGTGCAGCAGGCTGGAAAAGTTTAAAACGCTGCTGGGCTTGTGTGTACATCAATAGTTCACCTCCTGAGTCAACCAAAGAGATGGGTATCTTTGGCTAATGGCTCCACAGACTTCATTCTTTACTCTGAGCAAAGAAAGGCAGAGGTATTTGCAAAGCTGCAGAGAACACCTTACTTACAAGATTCAAACCGGTTTCCAAAACGTGCATCTGTTTTTGCAGTTTACGGGGGTTATTAGCCTCCTGTATTTTTGTGAAGATCTGTTTTTGGCTTATAATCTTTTCTTCCATCTGAACAATCTGAAAGAGAAAGCAAGAAAGATAGAAACCCAGCTTAACACCTTAAATTAACACCTGTACAGGTACAGATTCTGCAGCTCACTAATTCAAATGTGCTAAAACAAAAACTGCAATGTTCTTTCTTTTCCTATAAGTGGAATTTTAATTTCTCTCTCGGATACATGCTCAATTCAACTTACTCTCTCTTAGACAGTTTGAAGTAAAATGAAGCAATTTTGAGTTTTTGCTCTCACCTGTGCATGATCAATTTCATTCACCTGTGGGCATAAGTTCCACCTTATCCTAAAGCCATAGTTTCCAGCAGAAATGGTGTTGTCCCCCAAGGGACATTCTGTAATCTTGTAGAGTGTTTTTTGACTAGAGGCATATGGGGGAGTTGGGGTTCCTATGGCCAGGATCCTCACTGAACTTAAACCACCTGATGCTGTCAATGGCCTGTTGCTAGGCTACCGCTTCCACACCTTTAGGCAATAAGCTATTACTGTGCTATATAGAGAGTTTGGCCCAGTGCTCTGGGCGGAGGCAGAGACGTTAGTGCTCGACCACCACTGGGAGAACAAGCCAGGTAATAAACCCTTTCACCCTAAAGAACGTTCTGCTGTCAATTTCTTTAGTCGCATTGAATCTATAGAGAACTTGCCCAGGGCTGAAACCCATTGGCAAGACAATTGGCAAAAGTCGGCAGGGTTCATTGTTGACCAAGGAAAAAGACAAGCTGCCCTTATGGGAGGGATGCTTCAGCAGGCTGCCCCTGTGAATGGGGAAACAGTGGATCGTCCCCCAATGGGTATGTGGTCTGAGATGGCTTGCCTCCTAAAGGACTGGGCCCCACACCAGGACTGGAGGCAAGTGGAGGTGACACCTGCGGCTGTAAGGCTGGCCCTTTGTATAGTAAGCAGATCTTTTGAGAAGCAGAGTGCCCATGAGGCAGCGGGGACTGTGGGTTGGCTGCTTCTCACAGTATTAAAAAAGTCTACAGAGGAGACCCAAGAAATGGCAGCATGAGAACACGAGCTGCAAACTTCTGTAGATTCCCTGAGGAGGGAAATGGCATTGATGCAAGAGGAGGTGGCATGAGAACGTGAGGTGCCCACTTTTGTGGATTCCCTGAAGAAAGAGATGGCATTGATACAAGACCACGGGCAGCAAGGTGCCATGGGAGACGAGACGGCAGTGCTGCCAGGTGTTCTGAAGGAGGAAGAGGCCATCCAGGAAAAAGACAAACTCCTGAGGGAAGCACAGGTGGAGGTGGTACAAGAACGTCAGCTGGGAAGCATTGAGCTGAAGGTAAGAGAGCTTCTGAAGACTGAGGTAGCATTGCTGCAAGGCACAGTAGAACAGGTAAAGGTTGTAGCAGAGGAGGCACTCGGGGGAGGGGAGAGAAAGGTGCCATCAGCCCCAGCAATGGAGGAGCTGGAGAAAGATGAAGGGATGATGCGAGAGGCACTGGCCCCTCCTGTATTGAAAGCACGCCCAGTGGTTGTAAAGAAAATAAAGACCCAGCAGCTGAGGGTTCCCCAAGGAGAGGAGCAGCCCCCTCCCCAGGTCGTGGAGCACTCTATGGTCCGCCCCTATACTCAGGCTGAGCTGGTGGATTTGGGCTCCTGGTTTAGGCAGAAGCCCTCGGAGTCAATATCAGCTTGGCTCCTGCATCTGTGGGATTTAGGGGTGGATGGAATTGTTCTGTCGGGGTCAGAGATGGGAAAGCTGTCTTCCCTGACAGTGCAGCCTGCCTTGAGGCAGCGATTACAAAATGCACATCAGACCCCAGGGAGTCACTCCTTCCTCGATTGGCTTATGGCTGCACTTCATGCTGTGTGGCCCAATCCGGGTGATCTACCATCCTCTCCTGTTAGATGGCAGACATATGCTGAACTCCAACAGGTGCTACGAGAGCTAGGCATGAGAAATGCCATCTATAGTCCAGAGAATTATGGCCCAGATGAAGAGATTTTCACCACTGGGATGAGAAATATTGTACTTCGATATTGTACTTCAATCTGAGCAAAGAAAGGCAGAGGTATTTGCAAACCTGCAGAGAACATCTTACTTACAAGATTCAAATGGGTTTCCAAAATGTGTGTCTGTTTTTGCAGTTTACGGGGGTTATTGGCCTCCTGTATTTTTGTGAAGATCCTACAATCCAAATGGCTCCTACATTCCTCTTTGGGTCTCTAGCAGCCATTCTTTCCCCTCACTTAGGGCATCTCATAAACGAGGTGACACGTACAGTAGCAGACTTAGGAGAGGCTGAAGCAATGAGAATCTGGAAAGAAATAAGACCTGTTACTCACAAGAAGAATTTACAGGGCCCCATGAAGGTTACAAGGACCCAGATGTGGGTTGATTTAATACGGGCAGGAGCAGATGGAAGGAAATTAGATGGGAAGTCAAATGCGATCTTACTAGAGCTACGGCAACAGCTAAAACTAGAGCAGCAGTTCCAGCCATTAAGACCAAAGAGGCAGAGGTCAGAGACAGAGCCACGAGTCCGGCCTATGTGTTTGCAAGACTTCCTGCTGGAAAGTGAGCCAACCTCACTTGAACCCACACAGGAAGGTGATTGGGGAACACAGTTTGACTGAGGAGAAGGTCAAGGTATCTGCCCTGAGGGACCAGGGGGGGACCAGAGGCCACATGTTGAAATAGCTATCCATTGGTCCCCAGTGAACATACAATGTGTCCTGGCTCTGGTGGACACTGGGGGTGAATGTTCACTGATTCATGGTAACCCTGAGAGGTTCCCCGGGACCCCCACTATCATATATGGATACGGGGGGAAGGCTATCAGAGTGAAAAAAGCCCAAATCCCTTTGGGAATAGGGCGTCTACCCCCAAAGGAGTATACTGTGTATATATCTCCTATCCCTGAGTATATTTTGGGGATTGATATCCTGCAGGGTCTATGGTTGCAGACCACTGCAGGTGAGTTCAGACTGAGAGTACGTGTGGTGAAGGCAGTTCTGAGGGGACATGCTAGGCACCCGCCCATAGCTCTGCCTGTGCCTCAGCGGGTGACTAACACCAAACAGTACAAACTGCCTGGGGGGCATATAGAGATTGGAGAAACTCTCCAGGAGCTGGAAAAGGTGGGTATTATAAAGCCCACCCTTAGTCCATTCAATTCCTCAGTGTGGCCAGTAAAAAAGCCACATGGCTCCTGGCATATGACTGTGGATTACAGAGAACTGAATAAGGTCATACCCCCTATGCATGCTGCTGTCCCCTCTATTGCAGGCTTGATGGATACTCTCAGCCATGCACTACGAACATATCATTATGTGGTAGATCTTGCTAATGCCTTCTTTTCCATTGACATTGAGCAGGAAAGTCAGGAACAGTTTGCCTTCATGTGGGAAGGATGGCAATGGACTTTCACTGTCCTCCCACAGGGATACCTCCACAGCCCCACCATCTGTCATGGACTTGTAGCCCAGGACTTGGTACATGGGAGAAAGCGCCAACGGTGTGGCTGTACCATTATATTGATGATGTCATGCTCACGTCCGATTCTCTTTCAGATCTAGAAGGTGCAGCACCGAGACTGCTGCAACATTACAGGAGAAAGGATGGGCTGTGAACAGCACCAAGGTTCAGGGACCTGGTTTGTCTGTCAAATTCTTGGGGGTCGTCTGGTCAGGTAAGACCAAAGTGCTACCAGAAGCAGTTATAAAGTCCAGGCCTTTCCTACCCCCACAACTGTAGCATTGCTACAGGAGTTTCTGGGTCTTCTAGGCTCCTGGAGAGTGTTTATCCCGCACTTGGCACAAATTCTGAAGCCCTTATACCAGTTGGTACGAAAGGGCGTCAGGTGGGACTGGGATGAGACATGTGCATCTGCCTTTACTACAGCAAAACGGGCAGTCAAGGCCGTGTAGGCCTTGAGTGTGATAGACCCATCAAGGCCCTGTGAGCTGGACGTTCACGGCACTGAAGACAGTTATGGCTGGGGTCTCCAGCAGCAGCATGAACGAACTCGCCAACCCATTGGATTCTGGTCACAACTCTGGAAAGGGGCAGAGGTATGATACACTATGATAGAAAAACAACTGGCTGCTGTGTATCACGCCTTGTTGGCTACAGAACCCATCACTGGAATGGCCCCAATAAAAGTAGTAACCACCTATCCCATTTTGGGGTGGGTACGAGACTGGACCCAAAAGCCAAGGAGTGGTGTGGCACAAACACCCACACTAGCCAGGTGGGGTGCTTACCTACAGCAGTGTAGTGCCCTTTCTAGCAGCCCCTTGAGTGAAGAACTCCAATGCTTGTTGGGGCCGGTGACATATACTAGTGAAAAGCAGGGAGAACTTGCTTTTGAACCATTAGTAGCAGAGAGTCCCTATCGGGAGGGAAGAGCCCCTATACCTGAAGATGCATGGTACACAGAGGGCTCCAGTCATGGGGAGCCCCCAAAATGGAGGGCCACAGCTTTCCATCCTAAGACTGAGACAATCTGGATGGAGGATGGTGAGGGGAAGAGCAGCCAATGGGCAGAGTTGTGGGCCGTGTGGCTTGTGATCAGCCAGGAGCCCTCCCCTATAGTTGTCTGCACTGACAGCTGGGCTGTCTATCAGGGCTTGACCCTGTGGCTACCAACCTGGTACCATGCCAACTGGCTGGTTGGTCACCAACCCCTTTGGGGGCAAGAATTGTGGCAAGACTTATGGGCCTGTGGTCAGACTAAAATAATTACAGTATACCATGTGACAGGTCATTTGCCACTGGCATCCCCAGGAAATGATGAAGCAGATAAATTGGCCCAGATACGTTGGTTAGAAGGAAAGCCTGCCTCTGATGTAGCCCAGTGGCTACATCAGCATTTGTTGCATGCGGGGCAAAAGACAATGTGGGCTGTAGCCCACTGGTGGGGCTTGCCTTTGACCTTCGAAGAAGTTAGTAGAGCCCAGCAGGAGTATGTCGTGTGCTTCAAAAGGGACTTACACTGAGTTCCACAGCAAGATAGGACAATAGCTAAGGGGCCTATACCCCTCCGTCAGGTAGCAGATAGACTATATTGGGCCTCTACCTGTGTCAGAAGGATATCAGTATGCGATGACGTGTGTGGACACAGCTACTGGACCTCTGGTTGCTTTTCCTACCCATTGTGCAGACCAGCAGAAGACCAAAAGAGGCCTGGAGCATCTCTTCGCTGCCTATGGCCGACCACAGGTAATTGAGAGTGATCAGGGCACCCATTTTACTGGACATACACTGCAAGAATGGGTGCGACAGCTGGGAATCAAGTGGAAGTTTCATGTGCCATACAATCCTACCACAGCAGGCATGACAGAGAGGCACAATGGCTAGTTAAAATTCGGACTAAAGTCAGATACCAATAGTCTGCGGGGATGGTCAGTCCGCTTATGGACCATGCTATGGCGTTTGAATGAGAGACCCCGAAAGGGAACCCTGAGCCCCATAGACATGTTAACATATATGGCTGCCTCCCCTATACAACTGCAAGAGCAAACCAAGGAAGAATCACTGAAGCCGAGGTTTGGCCACCAGAATAACATCTTGCTGCCAGCACCAACTGCACTGAACCCCGGAGACTCCATTGAGTGGACATGGCCTTGGACCTTTTGACACATGGACCAACGATGGCTGGCTCTCCTGGCACCTTGGGGACAAGGCCTGGAAGCTGGCCTCCTGTGTATTCCTGGAATAACAGCAGAGTGGCCACCAAAGGTCACAGTAGTATATCCTGAATGGCCAGAAGGTAGGAGCATCTTACCGGGGAGTTTTGTTTTATCATTATGGCCAGTGCATGCACCTCCAGTAGCACTATATATAGACCCTTCGGTAACCCCCACGGGGAAAGGAGTAAAAGTATGGTATACTAGACCTGGAAGGGACCTCCTTCCTGCTACAGTCCTGTCACAGGACCACTCTCTTGCATGCATCCTACCTGATGGACAAGATTTGCCTATATTGGTGGCATTAAAACATGTGTCTTATTGCCCCTAAAGTCTGTCGATTGGGAACTTCCTCTGGCTTGAGGATTATTATAATTTTTGTTACCTGTATCTTAATTTTTTATTATCTCTAAGTTATTGTTAGCCTCTGTTGCTATTGTGGAATCTGGTTAGAGTGCTCCAGCTTTCTCACACAGGGACCATTGCGAAAGATGGAAAACATGTAGATTGTAAGGCAAGAATCCTGGACGGGTGGAAACCACCTGATGATGTAACTGGCCTGTTGCTAGGCTACTGCTTCCACACCTTTAGGCAATAAGTTATTATTGTGCTATATAGAGAGCTTGGCCCAGTGCTCTGGGCGGAGGCAGAGACGCTAGTGCTCGACCTACCGCCAGGAGAACAAGCCTGGTAATAAACCCTTTCACCCCAAAGAACTTTCTGCTGTCAATTTCTTTGGTCGCATTGAATCCATAGAGAACTTGCCCAGGGCTGAAACCCATTGGCAAGACAAGGCACTAGATGGGCAGGTAACAAGATGCCATACACCCTGCAACATGTAAAACAGCACCAAAGATCCAAGAATTGTTCCCCAACCCTTGTGACTTTTCAATGCCCCTCTGGACATTATGCAGGTGAAAACCCTCTTTTTAGTTTTCTGTACCTAGGATTAAACAGTCTTTTACATATAAACACATGATGTTTTTCATTCAGTTCTAACAGACACTGATTTATCCAGAAATGTAATCATTGTATTAAATCAAGAGAATATTCTTTGATTGGTTTGGAACTTTACCAAGAGTTGGTCACCATTTTGGAAATTATGTCACCAGCATAACTTGGATCATGTTCTTTGAGCTGAGGATACAACAAGCCTGAAATCAGTCTGTAGCACAGAATCTTCTGTGATTCTACCTATAAATAATACAGTCCTCTGATTACATCTTATAGACCAGAAGTCTGCAAACGATGGCCCTCAGCCAAATGCGACCCATTGCCTATTTTTGTAAATAAAGCTGTGTTGGCACACTCCAGCCCATTCTTTATTTATTATCTGCGGCTGTCTTCATACTACAGTCCACATTTAGAGTCATGGAAAAACCACAGTAGACTGATGAAAGATGATCTTAGGCAGCAAGAGGTCCAAGCAGAAGACAGAAGAGTGGTCTAGACCCAGGTAGCTGGCAGAGGTGACCAGGTAGCTGTGGTGGACATGATGGGTGCTTGACCCCCAACACCTTTCCACCCCAGGAGATTGATCCAAGCCAATCATGGTAATTCTATCCCTTCTGCCTATGATTTATGCATTCAGGTGTGGGCAAGGCTCAACCAGTTAGGACCTCTAAATTGAGAAGGGATGTTTGGTGGGGAAGCTTCTGGAAAAGGAATCCTCATTCCTAAAAAGGAGTCATAGGAAGAGGTGGTCTGTATCCTATTGAAGATATTGTCCTATCTGGTATGGTGCCTGGAATTGCTGCTGCCATCTTGCCCCAAAGAATAAAGACAACCAGTTGATAAAATAATTGAGCTGCCAAGCCAATCAAACCCGAAGCTTACCTTATCTTTGTACTTCCTGTTATATGAGAAAAAATATTTTCTTACTGCAGTAGTTTACTCAAGGAAGGTGGGCTCTGCCTCTAGCCCCAGGGGATAAATCATCGTTGGTCTAAACCAGGGATTGGAAATTTTTTTCTTAAAGGTCCAGTCAGTAAACATTTCAGGCTATCATGTAGGTTCTCATAGTACCATTTTAAATGTAAGAATCATTCTTTGCTGGAGGGTCATATACAGACAAGATTTGTCCTTCACACTGTATTTTGCTGCCCCTGGTGTACCCCAACCAATTCTAGAAACTTCATTTCCCTTTGCCAGTGATTGGCCTATATGTTGGAATATACCCTAGCCCTGGCCAATGAAAGAATGAAGGAAAAGCTGCTGGAGAGATCTTGTGAAATATTCTCTCCTTAATAAGATGAGAATATTATGCAAGAAAACCTCCCATTCCTTACTCATATCTTTGAATGTGATTATGTGAGAACCTATATCAGCTAAGCTTTGGCAGCCATCTTATGACCATGAGGAGAAGGCCAACCAAAAAGATCAGAGAGAAAAAGACCAATCCATCATTGTAGAGCTGCTTGAACCATCCTTGGCATAGTCTATTTTCAGACAGATGACATATTATGTGAGAAAAACAAACCTCTCTTTTCCCAGCCACTTCTAGCCAAGAATTCTGTTATCTACAGCCCAACACATCCTCACTTGCTTGATGGCAGCCCCACTATTCAGGCACCAAGGTAACTACTGGGTGCCATACAAACCAGCAAGGCATATAAATGCCATTTATAACTGATATCAGCCAGGCTTCGGACTTTAGCTGGAGCACATGTACTCTGCCAAATTTCCTCAAGAGCAAGAAGAGCAAGCTTCACAGCCTGGACAGCCAGGTTCAAGTCAAGTCAGTTTCCTATTCTTTGTTCTCCTCTCCTGCTCTTTGCACAGGCAGCGTCCTCAACACAAACCCCACCAACTCACCTGTGAAGTAAAACCAGTGACTTGTTTTACTGTATGTGTGGGCAGCATCTCTAGGCTGTGGGATGCCCACCGCTACCCAAGCTGAGGACTCAGGCTCCAGCTACCTGTCAAAGGAAGTCATGGGGGCAGCATTTTCTGGTAGCTCTCATAAATCCAGCATCCTGTTCCCTTTGGCACCTTTACGTCCTACATTGCTTTTGTGATGCTGAGAGTAATTAGCCTCTGCCCGATGATATTATCCAAGGCTGTGGCTGATGGAGAAATGTATTGCCTGTGTGGGAAGCTCTTTCCCAGCATGAAAGCATAGGCTTATTATGTTTTGTGAGGCTAGGCAGGGCCCAGTGAAGTCCTTGCCTCCAGTGACGTCTTGCAAGGATGAAGCTCTGGGCAGTGTGGCAGGGACAGCAGGAGGCGTTCTAGGACCTGCCTATCCTAGAATGAAATTGGGCAAAGAGGTTTTGTACTGGGCAGTGAGGGCCATATTCTCTTGAGGATCCAAATTAGGTTGCCTTTTCCTAATGTTTCTGAAGACCCATGTCCCCATCTTCTCTTCCATTTTCCTCTTTCTTCACTTTATTGCCACCTTTCTCATTCATTTATACACCCATACTAAGGTATAATCACCACTGTGAGGAGCTATGCAGGGAGCCATGGGGCATCATGGGAGAGGTTAAGGGGGTGCTCTGTGTCCCAGGAGACTGATCTGGAAGGAGTCCACAACGGCTCCCTTGCACTGGGGATCAGAGGGTGAGAAGAGAGAGATTAGGGTATTCACTGCCACAGCTTACTTCCTGTCTCCAGGTTCCAGAGTGTCCCCCCTGCCCATTGTGGCCAACCTTATAGGGCTAAAACATCCCTACTCTGTGCCCACAACCTTGTAAATAGTCCCTTCATAAAACTCTTCTCAAAGTTCCTTACTGAGAATGCTTTTCATGTCTGGCCAGGAACCTAACTAATGCAAGGGGAACATATTTTAAACTGGAGAGAGGGGCATAGAAAAGGCCTCCCTGAGAAAGTCACATTTAGGTTGAGACATAAAGAACAGGTAGCAGGGGTGGGAGAGCATATGCAAAGGCCCTGAGGTGAGAAAAGGCTTAGCATATTTGAAAAAAATGTCTTTTGCAGCTGAAGTGAGATGAGTTAAGGAGGGAATGATGTGAGATGAAGCCAGAGGGGTAAGCAGGGGCTGGATCCCTTTCAAGCCATAGGAAGAGATTAACCATTAACACTGTCCAACAAATGTCTCTAGCTCTTTGCCTTCTGGATACACGGGAGGGTTGTACTTCCTGGACCCTTTGGTGGATGGGTAGAGTTGACTATATGGGGTATGGGTATTTGGGGTATTTATGGGTTTGGTAGACTATTCTGAGTCAATGCATCAGGCGCAGAAGTAACATATCCCTTCCAGGCTGTAGCATTCAATTGCCAGTGTAACTCTCCAGAACTCTCTTTTTCTCCTCCATGGCAATATTCAAGACGGTGACTATCCCATCAGGATGATGTAAGAACCCCTAACCAATGCATTATAGACATGTAGCATGAACGAGGAAGTAACATTTATTGTTTTAAATCACTGGGCAGTGGGGGGGATGTTTGTTACTGAAGCATAATCTAACCATTCCTGACTGATACAGTATGAATTTGGGAATTTATCTTAAGTGTAGCAGGAAGGCACTGGAGACCACAGTGGAGGAATGGATCGATAGCACTGGGAGACATGGCATCACAAGATGGTGGGGAGAATGAACACAATCACCTTTAGAAAAGTTGTGGTGGATGTGAGGGTTATCGGATCTGGCCTAAGGCATCACAGGTACTTCCCTCACTCCTTCCCCTTGCTCTGTGTTCTGGTTAACCCTTTCAGAGAAAGACCATACCTTCTCATCCAGTTCAGCTAACAGTTTTTTCATTGATTCAATCAAAGTCTCATAGTCCTCCTTGGTTTGCAGCAGAAAATGCAGATTCCTGTAGTTTCTCTCATTCAGATCCAAGTTCTTTGAGGACTTGATGAAACTCAAAAGCAAGGTGATCTCATCCTGTTCTTCCTTCAGGGTCTTGATTTCACTGCTGTCAGGAAAGCAGCATGTGTAATCCTGAACCCTCCAAATCTGCCCCAACCAGATGCGCCAGGCTGAGCCCTGAAAGGAGACTCAGCAAGGTACTTCCCATGCCAGTGAGTGGAAGAGACTTGCCCAAGGTCTCAGGTCCAGGTCTAGAGCTCAGATCACCTGCAGCCCAGTTCACTGTGACTTCCACCTGCCCCACCCTTTTCTGAGGGGCTTTCTTTTTGCCTAGGAACCAATTTGCAGTTGGGCCAGTCAAAACCCATTTCCTAGACCTGGTAGGAGCCCCCAAGTTCTCTTTTGCCAGTGGCTCACTGGCATCTGATTTGCAGACTCTCTTTCCAGACTTGCCAGCCAATTATCTCTGGTAATGAGAGTCAAACCCATCAGGCAAGATATTTTGACTCTGCATCAACACAGAGACTCACAGTAACCTCTAACCTCCACCAGTTTCTCTGCTCAGGGTGCTGATGATTTATTAAATTGGCTGACATGAGTCTCATCCTTTCTCTCCCTCTCCCTATTCTGGAGCAGAGAAGGGGTGAGAGTGTGGGCAAAAAGGCATTTTTGAAAAGGGAAGAGAAGGCTAAGGCTGCTGCATAATTGAACAATGAGAAATGACACTGAGGCCAAGTTTCTGGCAAAGTCTGGGCACCCTACACCTGCTGCAGTGTTTCCTCAATGCACTTCAGAAATGTGGAGAAATGCCGACGCTCAGGCCCCAACCTGGGACCTATGGAATCAGAATCTGCTTTGTAGCAAGATCCTTAAGTGACTTGTATGCACATGAAAGCACCACTGGAGAATAGCAAAGGAAGTTCTAGGGCAGGGATCCACAAACCTTTTCCTATAAAGGGCCAAAAAGTTAATATTCTAGGCTTTGCAGGCCGGATGGTCTCTGTTGCAACGACTCAACAAAGTAGCCATAGGCAACACACAGACAAACAGGCAGAGCTGTGCACCGATAAAACGTTATTTACAGAAGCAGGTAGTCAGCCAAACTTGGCCCCTGGGCCATGGTTTGCCAACCCTTGCTCTGAGGCAGCACCATCCAATCGAACAGTGGAATATTCTCCATGAGCTATCCCACAGCATCCACCAGGCACACGTGGCTATTGAGAACTTGAATGTGGTAAATGCAACCAAAGAACTGAATTCTTAATGTTATTTATTTTAGTTAATTACAAATGTAAATAGCCACCTGTGGCTAGGGACCATCAGAGTGCACACCTGGTTCTATAGCAAGTTGTCTTCTAAACCTGGCATTGGGATTTTTCTCCCCTCTTAAGCCCCTCTTGGGAAGGGGGTCTTTGTTAAGGTGGAGAGAAGAAAGAGAGAGAGCACTACTGTCTACCAGAGTTAGGCTTCCGGAGGGTTTAGCAGAAGCCAAAGGAAGGTTTGTATGTCTTGTTGGCAGGACTAGGACTGCGATGGGGGCCATGAGGCACCCCCAAATTTAAGGATACCTTGACTCTTGGGGTGGTATAGGTACAGGGTCAGCACTGGGAAAAAGCACCTCTTTAGATATTGTGCCCACACAGTATTTCCTCACTCACCTCACCCCACTTCTGGCTCCTACTTATAGGTGTTTCACTCAAAGAGTCTAAAATCTCCACTCTTCCACTTGCCTCCCGCCAGTTCCATTACAATAAAACCAGATGAAATGAACTGGGGTCAAGTAGGGCAAAGCTAAGAGTGAAGGGTAAAGTTCAAGCGAAACTGTTAAAGACATGCTAGGAAGGAGGCATTTTCTGATGCCCACCAGGGGTAGGCTGTGAATCAGGGCCGCCAGGCACAGAGGTGCAGGTTGTGGACTGCACAGCCCAAGGGAACACCATCTGCTTGAAATATAATCATTGATTTATTGACTTCTTACATTTTTTGGAAGGCACTTGTCTTGTTCTAGCAAAATCCCCGCAAAATGACAATGTTTCCAACAGATGGCAGTAAAGAGTCTTATGAAAGGCTACCTTTTTGTAATTCACAAGAAGATCCCACATGGACTAACAGTAGCTCTAGTGAATTGAATCCGAGGAAAATCTAAAGAACCCCTCTTGCCTATTCTGAACTTCATGCATCGTCTAACAGTAAGCTTTTCTAATAATAGGCAGTTGCTGCTGCCTGTATAAACATTATGGATGTAGCTAAGGAATTACATTCCCTTGCGGAGAAGCTAAGAATGCCTGTTTGATATTGTTTATTCAACCCCAGAGAACACCATTCTATTGCCCAAAGAAACTATCCACACAATTCCTAGGACAATCAAATTTCAAATATTATATCCTGCATATCCCATAAAGACACACAAACAGGAAACGTCTTTGGAATATCCACAGCTTGGTGATTTCCACTTCTCTGGGAATTCCCCCACCTCCATTGCTAGATCCATGCTGAAGGACACCCAGCAGCCACTTTGGGTTCTATGGCCCAGCTCCCCCGGCCACAGCTGATTGGACCAGGAGCAGGCACTGGCCCAAGCAAAGCCAATCAGATTCTTCTTCTCGGAATTTGGGATTGGAACTGATTCATGACAGTCTCTCTGTGCGGCCCTTGGCAGCTCAAGAGTCAGAGGCAGCCATCTCCCACCAGCCAGGGCTGAGATTCAGAGAGGGGAGAAAAACAGGAACCAGAAATGGTTTCACATTTGGGTCCCTCCTTAAAATACGGGTGCCCTGCTCCCCTGCGAGTCCCTGAAATGTCCTGGATTCTGAGAATAAATCTCTCCCCGCTGAAGCTGTCCCAGGTGGGTATCCAGATTGGGTTCAGAATTGGGTCCCTGCCCTAGAAGCCACATGAGAAGGCAAGCTTTATGAAACCAAGCCCAAAACTTTCTCCAAGTTCACTCAGTACAAAACTGACCATCACTTACTACTGTTTTGTGATCTTCCACTGAGAGCGGAACTTAAAAGACTTCCGACTTTCCACCATCTTCCAGAACTGCTGCCTCCGCTTCCGGAGCTCAGCCTCAGTCTGCTGCTCCCTGATTGTCTCTGGAGGTTCCTGGAGAGCTTCAGAGGCTTTTCTCCTGTGCTTTTTCAGCTGGGTGAGACAGCAGGGCCATTGAGGAATGGGTTAGGTGACTAGAGAAACCCACATTTCAGTTCAAGGTTGGAGGGTAGGAGGAGCTTGGGGCAGGGCTGGAGCTGGAAGACCACCACACTTGGATGAGGTCAACTGCTTATACGTTACATGGGAAACCCGTGGACAGGAAGCTGGACCTCATTATTGCATACTGAAGATGCAGCCTTGCTGTGTGATCTTGGGTGAATCATTTAACCTCTCTGTGTCTCCAGTCTCTCATTTATAAAATTGAGTGTGCATGGATTTGTTGTCAGGATTAGATAAGCTAATATGTGTGCAGTGGCTGGCACAGTGCCTGACCCACAGTAAGCACTCTACCCAGGAGCTACTGTGACCTACCATCGCCATCTTGAAGGATGCTTTCCCTCTGCTCAGACACTGGACCGAGGAAGGTCAAAGCCCTGTCCATAGTGGCAAAAGGAAGAGAACTGTGAGCCACCCCTGCCAGCAGTCAGCACCCAGCATCATGCTATCCCTTCCCCACCCTCTGCAGTCCTTCCTCCTCCCACAGCTTGGCATAGGAGGAGCACATGGCAGATGCGTAGTGGCTGCCCGGGTGTGAGAAGTGGCTTCTTCTTCTTTCTTCCTCTCTCTTCTTCTTCTTTAGTCCTCTTTCTTCTTTCTCCTTCTCCTTCTCCTTCTCCTTCTTTCTCCTTCTCCTTCTCCTCCTCCTCCTCCTCCTCCTTCTTTCTTCTTCTTCTTCTTTTTTTTTTTTTTAAAGCAATGTTTGCCTGAAACCTGTTCCTCTCACCATCTATTATTAGGATCTGGGCAGATGGTTCCGTTGTGTCGTTACCCTCCTGCTCCCTGTGTTCCCAAAGAAGAGGGGGGAAATGGCATTAGGATAGTGGGTCCCCTGTGAGGTTAGAATGAAATCTGCCCAACCTCAGCTTCAGCTGTGGGTGCCCCACACACACCTTTTAAAGAAGGAGCCAGTGGTTCTGAGAGGCATTTTTATCACATTATAACTTGAACTTCATCTGGTACTTGGAGGAGGGGATGACAATGTTAACCCTACAGCCCTCCAGGGCTGTGAGGCTCACCGTACCCTGACTCCCAGACCGCGGGAGCCAGCTTCCGAGGCATAGCCACTGAGCTTTGCCACTGAGGGGCTTGCAGTGCTGTGGTTTTTAAGTGTTGGTTGTGCCAATCATCAGATTTCAGTAAAAATTATTCCTTAGCCACTTATTAACCTTGAGCAAGTCACTACAATTCTCTGGGCCTCAGTTTCCTCCTCAACTAGAAAACAGGAGAAATTCTAGAAGCCATTTCACAAGTTGTTGAACTGGTAAAGCACCTAGCACTGCACCTGGCTCACAGTAAGCACTCAGGACATAGTGGCAGGTATGATGTGGTATGATATGGGTTATTTCATTTGGGGAAGGTCCAGTATAATGAATGTTTCTGGTGACTGGAGGGGACCCAGCAATCCTTTCTCTCCTGGTTACAATACCCTGGACTTCCCGAAGGAAGCCATACCCTCCATTACTGCTGGTCCTTTCTTCCTCCCCTGGGGCTGACCCCACCCAACCAGCTTCAGGGTGACCTTGGATGGGCCAATCAAAGTGATCAGATCCGTTGCTAATCGGCATAATCCCACCCCCTGGCCTGAGAGGTCGGATATGGGCGCCTGGCTAGTCCACGCAGAGTGGAGTGGAATTTAAGCATCCATACTCAGGAAGAAAAAGACTGTTTCCTGATACACTTGAACCTAGGTGAGTGAGGTGGGGAGCGACTGGCAACTTTCTTGCCTCTGCAGGGAGTCTGAGAATAAAGCCACCATGGAAGAGAGAAGACAAAATGGAGAAAAACTGAACCTATCGTTTGAGCCCCTGGATATAGCCAAGCCTAAAGATACATCTGGATCATGTCCAATTACAGGAACCAACATATTACCTTAAGGCAAGCTGAGATGAGATTTCTATCACTTGCCACTAAATGAGTTTTCAGGCTTAAAGTACTTAAATCCATTTAGCACACTAACTAAACCCCTACTGGGTGCTACACATTGTAGGAAATTCAAGCCATTATGAATCCCACCCAAAGTGAAATAGTGGAAAAGTCTCCACAAAGGAAGCAACTTTTAATTTGGCTTTTGAGGAATGAATAGGAGTTCATCAAGAAGAGAAGAAAAACGGGGAAGGAATTCTGTATAGAGAGAACTGCCTGGACAAGGGTTGAGAGGCAAGTGAATAAAAGGAGTGTTGAGAGAATGATGTGTGACCTAGTATAGGTGGCAGCATCCAGGGGAAGTGACTGGCAAAGAGGTCTAGAAAAGCCTGGATGTTTCTTAAAAGCAAGAATGCAGTAAGGTCAGCCCGTGATAGATCCGTTAATTGCCTCCCAACAGCCACTTCCCCTTCATGCAGAGTTGCTTGAGGTAGCGGCCTAGGGTTATACTCCCTGCTTCTCTTGAATCCAGGAAGGGCCATGTGATGAATTCTCACCAATGAGGTGAGAGTAGAGGGGAAGTGTGTCACTTCCAGACCATGACTTTTAAGAAGTGGATGTGACATTTCCATTCTCTCTTCCCTTCATAGATGAACTATAAATGGGCAGAGCCACAAGACAGGTCCTCCAAATCAACATGTGGAAGAAGTCACCTGCTGGCCACAAACATTCTCAATGGACTCTTACAAAAATGAGAAATTAACTTTTGTTGTGTTAAGCCAATGAAATGTAGGGATTTATTTGTAACAGCAGTTAGAAAGAATCTAAGAATACCCTAAGTTCTTCCTTCCTATCCAGGAACTCTGATTTTGTCCCTCCCTAATGTGCCCAGTCCCAGAGGATGAATCATGATTGGTTCCCACTAATTATGGTAGCCCCGCTTTCCCTTGTCATGATTAGTCTAAAGATGAGCATGTGACCCAGATGTGGCCAATGGACCCAGAAGTCCATTCCAATTTCTTTGTGACAAAATGAACTTGTCCATGTCTCCCTTTCTTTGGCTTTTGGAAAGTATTGTGAAGGCATGATGGTTGGTCCTGTGGCAACCATCCTGTGACCGTGAGGAATATCACTGCCACACTGAGGAGCACAAAGAAGAAAGAGGAAGGAAATTTTAGGTCCTTGTTGAGCTTGTTTGCCACTGCCTCATCCTTGGAACTATCCACTTCTAGGCTTCTTGTTAAGTGAAATAGCATCACTCTTGTTTAGGGCACCCTTATCAAGTATTTTGTTCATTGCAACCTAGAACATTTTTATCTTACATGATAATGTAGCCTTGAAAATGATTCTCAAGCTGCTGGGTGATAGGACAATGGTGGCTGACAATGTAGGAACCTCTGGCTTTTCCCTGATATTCTGGAGGGTTTCAAGATCAACTGAATTTTGGTAAATCATATTTGAAGGAAAACATCTAATGTTGGGAAATTCCCACAGGCAGGGAAGTGGGATAAAGACGGTGGTTCTTTAGCTTGATTACTCTGGATTGAGCTCTCAAGATAGGGTTGGAGGCTATATCAGCATTTACCTGACTGGTAAGGTTTGGGATCTCTGTCAACTCTGGAATTGTGTGCAGCTCCAATTTCATTTCGTCCAGAAACTTTTATGTGTTCGCGTCTCTTTCAGTCCTAAATGGATCCGTGATGTACCTTCTAAGAGCATGACTTAAGTATACTTGACATTCATTGACAGTGTGATTTTACTCTCTGAGCCACAGTCTCCTCATCTGAAGAATGGGATACTCACTCCCACCTTTCAGCATAAAACAATGTATATAAAGCTCATATATATATTTAAATAATGTATATTAAGCCTTGCACATAACAGGCATTTGATGAATGTAACTCGATTGTGAATCGGGAATGCCATGTATCAGTTTATCTTGCCCCTTAATTATTTGGTTGTGTCTTTCCCCAGGAGCTGGAGGTGCCATCATCTTCCTACCTTTTTGCTGCCGTACATTCACACACACAGAGCCAGCCTCCCCCTGGAACGCTGGGCTTCTCTCCAGCTTCCAGATGCCAATACAGGCATATCCTTTTCTATGCCCTCTGGGGCGGGCCCGCTCTGTTCCCTGGGGACATACTCACCCCCATTCTCACAGCTGGGCCTTCAGCTACCCCACAGGTGTCCTGGCTCCTAGCTTAACACCCTCTCATCCCAGGGTCTCAAGTTCGAGGCCCTCAGGGCAAATTCAGGGCCTTCACTTCTGTTTAGCCAGAAGTATTTTAAAATATGAGCCTGGGTTCAGCACTCACTCCCCTGGCTGCAGGTTCTGCTTTTCCCCGACTGCCTCTCTCCTTCCCTCAATCCCCACATTCCCTCCAGAATGCCTGGTGCCAGCAGGAATCTGGGTTTGTCATTCCTGGGAGGAATCGCAAAGCTTAGCCACTTCTGGGGAACGGTGTGTGTAATGAAGGTAACGTCAAGCAGGCGCCCTCTTGTGCCCTGGGTTTCAGTCTATCCACTGCAGTATTGGGCACATGATAAGCTCTTAGCAAATACTGCTTGAATGGAGTCTCTTCTCTGGCAGAGATCATCTTTACCACCTAATATTTAATTACCTGGGGTAAGGGAGGGCAGGCTCCTCTCCTGCTGCTGAATTTTAACAATCTGCCTTTAAAGGAAAAGCCTGACCCATGACTACATGGATTATAAAATGCCAGGTCTGAGAGGGGAGGAACCTGTAAAAACTGATCCAAAGCTGCATAACCTGGTGGTGAGTTAAACATCTGCTTGGGAAACTAGCCAAGCAGGGGTGCAGGAGCACGCACAAGTTTCTTTTAATTGGGAATCTTTATTGAAGGTGGGGGAAGTGGAAGCTTGTTGGACTTTCTTGGAGTCATTTTATACATTGAAATTTATTTATGTTTAATTGAGGGGACCATGATATTTTCCAGGTTTAGGGCAGCTGAAAGTCGGAGTGAGTGGGGGACAGCCACCATGTCTTTGCTTTACCCCAGCAGGGGGAGCTGTGGAGCAGCAGGCGCGGCCGCCAGCGCAGCGAAACTTACCCGGCCCGCGGCCGCCGCGAGTCTCCTGGCTGCCGTGGCTGCGTACGCGACGGCGCCAGAGGGCTGCTTGCCGCGCGGCCGCGCTGCGCCGCCCCCAAGCCCTGCGTCTGGGCCTTTCTCCGACCCCTGGAATGCGGGTCTTTGTGACCTGCACGGATGAGGCGTTCTACCCTGGAAGGCGCCGGGAAAACACAGGGCCATCAGGAGGGAACCAGAGCGGACATCCTCCACAGCCACTCCTTACCACACCAGCTGGACCCTGACGACACTGAGTAACTTCTTGGCTCAGTCAACGCTCTCATTCCTCGACTGGGCCGCTCACACCGCCAAATTGCCACAGTCATCCGCTCTCGTGTCCATTCACTATATTACCCTGGCTCTTATCATCAGGTGCCTGGTGCATACTTCACATGCACGAAAAAAACAGATTTTTCCTGTTCTGCAAAAAAAAAAAAGAAGAGAAAAGAAAAGAAAAATAACAAGAGAAGAGTAACTTCACCAGAGCGGGGAATTCAACCTTTATTTTCCCTCAGAAGTACCCACGCACACACCCTCTGTGAGCATGACATAGGGAACGCCAGCCTGACCCAGGTCACCTGACACTTATTCCACTTGGCATGGATAATCATATGTTTTCTTGCGGAAATGTTAATGTGTTTGATTCTGACAAGTTGCCCAAACCAGAACACCCAGTCTGATTCCTGGTATGAGCATGCTTCACTAGCCTGAGTTTGGTATTTTAAAGATAATCATTTTTTCATACACATGGCCCTAAAACACAAGCTGATTATTTCCTCTGAGGTTAAACTCAAGAAGTAGCCACACTGCTGAAGGGAAATGATTGGGGATATTGGTTTCTAAGGAAATTTTGATTCCATGTGATTTTCACCTTACCTATTCACTAGCTCCTCCAGTGAATTGTAGCTCAGCCATACTAAGGTCTCCATTCTCTTATCCCTAAACTCTTGGGACAAGATGTGTTTTAGAATTTACTGTATTTTTGTTTCAGAAAGGTAATATGGTGTGCAAGGAAGCAGGTTGTCCCTGATGTTGCTTGCAGCCATATTGTAACCACGAGGGAAGTTAGTGTGACAGTATATTATATATGGGGTTTAGGCAACTAGTCAGAATCAAACACATTAACATTTCTGCACGAAACATATGGATATCCATGCCAAGTGGAATAAATGAAGCTTATGAGCAACCTCGTGTTAGGCCTTGATTTACACAAAGTGTTTTGGGATAAGTGTTACCATCCCCATTTTACAGATGAGGAAACTGGGGCTGGAGAAACAGAGTGATTTTTATAAGTGGAGGAACCAGGATTTGAATCTAGGGCTGTCTGTCTCCAGAACCCTGTGCTTTACCATAACCCTGAGTGAAACTATAGCCCTAGACCTGAGCAGCTCTTTGGGAGGCTGGTATCTGCCATCTCTGGTATTTAAAGGACCGCTCTAGACCTCATCTCCATGCATAGCCCAGTGACTCACTCATTTCAAGTGTCAACGACTGAAAAATGATTAAGTTCAGTTAGGTTCAGGACTTGTTAAAAATAGGCTTTCCTCAGACGAATTTACTCTCTTTGCCTTTATGGGAGCAGATCTCAGCAGCCCCCATGCTGAGAAGTGCAAGGCTTTTTAAATTAGAACATGCCAGAATTGATTCTGCTAAAAGGATCTTCAGCTCCATCAGCAGGGCTTGGAGCAGAGTGAGATGCCAGCTTGCCAAAGCAATGAGCCAGTGGGGAGAAATGTTGGCAATAGCACAGTCTACAGAATGGAGGAGGAAATTAGAATCAAGCTGAAGAGGGGCTGGGCAAAGGCATTTGGCCACAGACCAGGAAGGTTGATTGTCCAAATGACTCGTTGGCTACAAGGATCAGAAATGCACTTGAAATAATTCAAAATGATTTCCCCACCCCCACCCCCAGCATCTGTTCCCCCTTCTTCCTTCCTAGCAGACACCAATTTGCTCAGGTAACCATCCCTCTCTTAGTCCACCTACATGACTGGGAGAAGCTCATTTTCACACATATCTCCAGGATAGATCTCAGTTACTTTTAGCCAATCACTGCCATCCCATCTTCCTTGTGAGTGATTGGACCAGGAATCTAAGTTCAAGCCAGTCAGTGCATAGCATTCTCCTGGAGACTGCAACTGCTCTAGGAATAGGCACCCAACTGACAGTGGCCTAATCAGATTAAAAGGAACGATTTGTAGTTCAGAGTCAGAAAGGAGATGCTTTTTCTAGCTCCACAGATGGGAACAAAGAAGCAGTTGCCCATGTTTTTGCTGGCAGCCGTCTTGTAACCATGAGGGAAGCCAGTGTGAGATCAAAGTCAACACATGATAGACAGAAGAGCTTGGAGAGAATTCCAGAACAATATAGCCAGAACTCTGATCATACCATGCCTGAAAACCACCTTTACTCTGCACTTCCTCTTACAGGAATTAATCAATTTTCTTATTGCCAGTCTTATGGCTTATGGTTTAAGCCAGGATTATGGCTTCTGTTACTTACAGCCAAAAACATGCTAAATTATATGAATACTAGGATCATCACATGTAAGCTGGAGGCAAATCCCCAGGAGGAACAAGAACCAAGAACTAGAAAACTGTCAGAAACCAAGGAAACTCTTCCATCCAGCTTTCTCTGAAACCACCTAGTCTCTCAACCTGGCCTCTTAGTTTTAAAGATGATTTTCTGTTCAATCCTCTCATTGCCTTAGCTGGCTTCTTAAGAGTTCCCATTTGAGAGCCCAGTTTCAACAGAAAAAAATGTCCCAATCTTAACTTCTTAGGAAAGAGAATCCAACTGCTTCAGTCTAGATTTAATGTCCACAGTGCCCAATCACATGGGGGCTCAGGGACCAAAATCAGGTGACCCAATAGCCCCTTTGCTGGGACTGAAAATAATTCTCAGAAAAAGTAGCGCAGGCAGGGAGGCATAGTGAGAGTGGAAAGAACATGCAACAAAGTGTTAAGATACTCAAGTTCTAGTCCTGGCTCTGCCACTGATTTGCTGTTTGCCCTTAGAAAAGTCAGTTGACCTCTTAATTTCTTGAGACTACCAGGGCCAAACTGAGAGCCTTAAAGCTGAAAAAGATTGTAACCTATTTCACACCACCTATGGATTCAAAATGAAAACAGTACTAATCCATAAAATGAGGGGCAAGTAGTCTGACAGAATTCTGACTTCTGCCATGATGCTTTTATTAAGGAAATGACAAATCATTTGGGAAAAAATTAAGTTTGGGTGTCCCTACTTCACAAGTTAGAGTTTCAGATTCCTCCCCAGTAGAATCCAAAAGTGTTCCCCTCTTGGCCTCCCTTCCACCGAAGCCAGAATCACTGGTTAGCATCTCAGGGGCAGACTTCTGACACAGGAATGATAAGGAGTCTGTACATTCTGCAGAAAGGAATGTGGCCGAGTACAGCAAGAACTATAAAAAATGTTCATGCCGACACTTCAGGGAAGATGGCGGTGTGAGCAGGGCGGCAGAAATCTCCTCCCAACACTATATTTATCTAAGAAAACACAGAAAATACATCTATTCCTAAAAGAGAGACGAGAATACACAGGAAAGCGCACAGCGTGCAGCTACACCCAAGAGGACTCGGCACCCCAAGAGGCGGGTAAGATACGGAGCCGCGACCCAGCGGGACCCGAGCCCTCCCCCACCCCAGCGCACCAGCGGGAGGAGAGGATTCAGAGCCGGGAGGGAGTGGAAGCACACCCGCGAAGTAGCCAGCCCCGGTGATATGCGCGGGGAGCGCTGACCCACATTGCGCAGTGCAGCGGAGATTGGAAAGACAGAGGGGCAGGATCTGAGCGGGGAACGCCGAATGGGCGGCTCCCGAGGAAGGAAAAAAAAAAGCGCGCGCTTTCTTCAGCGGTCTTAAAGAGACAGGAGCCCAGCGGAGGAGCCGGATCGCCCCAGCACACTCAGCCCAGCAGGCTGGGAGTCCTGGGGAGTTTCAGACGCCTTAGCTGGCGACTGAGGAAGCGTAGCCATACTTAACACTTCTCACTGAGATCAACAGCCTCCTATTCGTTCCCACCCTGCCAGAGCGATAAAGGGCCCTGCGGAGCGGCACAGTCACAGCTGTGGAATAGTGGGGCAATAGCGCCACCTAGAGCATTCCCACAGAATCTACGTCCGGTGGGCATTTTTTTTGTTTTGTTTTTTTGTTTGTTTGTTTTTGTTTTTTCTTTTCTTTCTTTTTTCTTTCTTTCTTTTTTTCCTTTTTTTTCTCTCTTTTTTTTTCTTCTCTTTTTAAAGTCTTAAAGAGCCCAGCTGACATACGTGGCAACTATCAGTGACCAAATTATACAGCCATGAAAAGACAGAGGAATATGGTTCAGACAAAAATCAACCAGACAACCCCAGAGAGGGAGTCTGAAGGGATGGAAATGCACAGCCTCCCTGAAAAAGAATTCAGAATAAGTCATAACCATGCTGATGGACCTACAGAGAAATGTGCAAGAGCTGAGGGAGGAAGTGAGGGAACTGAGGAAAGACAATACAGAAATCAGACAAGCGATCAACGGGCTTAACAGCAGAATGGATGAGATGCAAGAGACTGTTAATGGAATAGAAAACAGAGAACAGGAATACAGAGCAGCTGAGGCAGAGAGATAAAAGGATTTCTAGGAATGAAAGAATATTAAGAGAACTGTGTGACCAATCCAAACGGAACAATATTCGCATTATAAGAGTACCAGAGGAAGAAGAGAGAGAAAAGGGGATAGAAAGTGTCTTTGAAGAAATAATTGCTGAAAACTTTCCCTCGCTAGGGAAGGAAGTAGTCTCGCAGTCCACCGAAGCTCATAGATCTCCCAACACAAGGGACCCAAGGAAGACAACACCAAGACACATAATAATTAAGATGGCAAAGATCAAGATAAAGACAGGGTATTAAAGGCAGCTAGAGAGAGAAAAAAGATCACCTACAAGGAAAACCCATCAGACTATCATCAGACTTCTCAACAGAAACCTTACAGGCCAGAAGAGAATGGCATGATATATTTAACGTTATGAAACAGAAGGGCCTCGAACCAAGAATATTGTATCCAGCACGATTATCATTTAAATATGATGGAGGATTAAACAATTTCCAGACAAACGAAAGTTGAGAGAGTTTGCCTCTCATAAACCACCACTACAGGATATCTTACATGGACTGCTCTAGA
>JAVSCE010010976.1:0-10491 GCA_032199065.1 Smutsia gigantea
AAAGAAAACAGAAAGAAAAAGAAAGAAAGAAAAGAAAAGAAAAGAAAGGGGGGAAAAAAACCGCCCACCAAGAGTGGACTCTGTTAGGATGCTGTAGGTGGCGCTGTTGCTCCACTATTCCGCAGCCGCGGCCGCGCCGCTCTTTGTAGCTCTGGCCGGGGCGAGATGAATGGGAGGCTGTTGTTCTCTATGTAGTTTCAGTGTGGCTATCTTTTCCCAGTCGCCAGCCAAGGGGTCCAAAATTCCTCAGGACTCCCAACCCCCTGGGCTAAGCGTGCTGGCGTGATTGTGTTCCCTCGCTGGGCCCCCCGCCTCTGCAAGACCACTAAAAACAACACAGGCTTTTCTCTTGTCCCAGGGTGCCAGCTGCATGGACCCGGGTGCGTTCCCAGGTCAAAACCTGCACCTTCTGCCTCTCTAATATCCGATGCACTGCACTATGTGTGTCAGCGCTCCCGGCGCAGATCACCGGGGCTGGTTGTTTCATAGGCCTGTGCTTCCACTCCCTCCCGGCTCTGAATCTTCTCCTCCCGCTGGTGCACTGGGGTGGGGGAGTGCTCAGGTCCTGCCGGGGCGTGGCTCCGTATCTTACCCGCCTCGTGGGGTGCCGAGTCCTCTCAGGTGCAGATGCAGGCTGTGTGTTGTGCTGTAAATTCTGGT
Source organism: Smutsia gigantea (assembly GCA_032199065.1). NCBI lineage: Eukaryota > Metazoa > Chordata > Mammalia > Pholidota > Manidae > Smutsia > Smutsia gigantea. The sequence continues at coordinate 661 of JAVSCE010010976.1, forward strand.
CTGTCTTTTAGGAGTAGTTGTATTTGCTGTATTTTCATAGATTTATATAGTTTTGGGAGGAGATTTCTGCTGCCCTGCTCATGCTGCCATCTTTGCTGGCTGGTATTTTTTAAGCATTCCAAAGAATCTTGCTTATAAACTGTGTTTTCTAAAACAATGATATCCATCACCAGGGAGGCAAAATCAGCTTTCAGCCCTTATCCTGAAATATTTACAGAACAGATTTTAAGAAAGGGAAGAGAAAAGCTGTCCCCAGAAACTTAACTCCACAGCTTATTTATTATGACTTCCCCCAAAGATATTCCCCAACCAGTTAATTGCTGCTGGGGCCAGATTTCAAGGAGTGTTTTCTACAGATGGGGTTACTCTCCCCCAGATCTCTCAGATGTATCAAAGCACAACCTGTTACATGTCTACTGTTGTAGTCTCCTTCTTCCTCTTTGTACCTAGGGAAAGAAGATTCTGCCCAAATAGCCACATGTTCAAGGATTAATAGGATGATGAGATGTCTACCTCTGCCTCACACTGTGTCTACACAAATCATATATAGACAACCCCTGTTGAAAAATGATGGCTTCCAACAGCTTTTGTAGCAGCCTGTTTGAAAGTTCCAGCTTCCTATGGACCGTTTGGCCATCAAAAATTCAAAGACTGTCTGAGAAAGTCTGGGTCATTTAAATAAGGAGCCAGAAGAATGAGGAAAATAAGGCAATTCAGTTGCATGTAGGAAAAGAGTCATGAGGACTGAGACATTATAATATAAAATAATAAAATGCTATTTGGAAGACTTACAAAGAATCAAGCATTGTGCTAAGCAATTTCAAACACTGCATCACTGAATCTTTAACAAATGCTGTGAGGTACACAGTATGTTTGTTTTACAGTTGAGGAAACATACATAGAGAGGATATGCAGGTGGCCCCATATCACATAGTTGATTTGGTAGCCACCAAATATTGTTTTTGCCTTTCCAGCATCTATTTGCCATGATTTGGGTCATAATACTCTAATTTACCTTTGAGAACCCATTTCCACAACATTTAGTACATGTTGTACTAGCGGGGCCAATTCCATTTCATAACCCATGTCTGGCTAGCCCAATTGTTCCATTACCCTGGCCACTTTGTGAGTTTAGGATGGGCATATGGCCCTAGCCAGGCGGTGAGCCTCAGCTACTGGATTTTTCTGGAAATGCTAGGAGAGAAAATGCCTCTTTCTTCTGGGATTGCTCAGGTAAGATAAGTGGTTAATTGAAACCAGCTTGCCACCTCAAAGAGAGAGTGTGGTGACAAAGTGCTGATATGAAAGAAAACAGAGACGTGATAAAGAGACACATTTTCTGGTGCCATGTTTTAGCACTCATATTCCTCCATTGTTGAAGTTGGTGCCACATATGGGACTTTTTAGGAGGCCAGTACATTTCCTTTATTCCTTAAGACAGTTTAAGGTGGATCTCTCTCTCTAGCAATCGGATGAATCTTAATATAGAATTAAACAAGGAATGATTGAACTTGAGTATTAACTAAAGATTCACTGGACCCTCAATGCCTATGTACATAGCTAGAATGCAGACACAGTCCAAGGATCTAGGGGAAGGAATTGGATATTTAATCTGCTTTTTTTCCTTCTGAATCTTTGCCTATTTTTAACACAGCTCTTATCCAACTGATCACAAAACTATCATAGAAGAGAAAGACTGAGATGAAGGATACAGATTGCAACCCTAAAGGGAACTGGACTTGGAATCAGACAGCACTTGGTTCAAATCTCAGCTCTGATACCACATATCAAATGTCTTTTGACTTACTGAATCTCTCTGCACCTCAGTTTTCTCATCAGTAAAATGTGATGATAAAACCTATCTTACAGGTCTATTCTGAGAAATAAGAAATAGTATGCATGCAAAGTGTTCAGCCAGGGTAGCCACCCAATAAATATTAGTTCCTCACCCTCAAGTGCAGCCTTTCTGACTCTGACTATGAAAATTCACAAACACTAGCACAGAGAAATGGTTAGGAGTTTCCCCCCATGGCCACACACAAATCATACTTTCTGGTTTCGGACAATTAAATTAGGCAAATTTGAGCTTATTCTCTAAGGATCTGGGTAATTCGGTATATATGTACTTTAGAGTCTTGGAGGGAAGACATGTTTCTATACAAAACCAACCCAAATGTTAGAAAATTTCATTTCAGCCAAACAACTAATTGTGTTTTTGACACCTTGTCAAGTAAGTGATGTGACTTATTTGTCTCTTCCCTCTGAATGAAGGTTGTCTGGATTGATCAAGCCAGTGAGGTTTCTTGACAACTTATAATGATAACAGGGCCATCTTTCACCACCGTGCCGGCCCTTGTATGAAGAGCAGGTGCGTACAAGGTCATCCGCACTCTGAGGAGTCACTTGAAGTCAGTGATACCTGATAATGAAAAATCTAGTTGCAGTTAGGTATAAATAAATACTGGAAAAATGTGGGGATAGAATTATTCCCTGAAGAAAGAGCAAGCTATGGGCCAGTCGAGGGCCATGCGCATTGCAAGGAGGAATAAAACTGCAAGGAGATGCTTGGGGAGGCGACTCGGTCCCAGTCCTGGATTCAATTATTCAGGTCCATTTAGTCATGGAGGACCCACTATGTGCCAGGACGTGTTTTAGGTGTTGGGATACAGATAAGACTCCCGTCCTCATGGTGCTTGAAATTGATTGGGAGGAGACAGACAAAAAGAAACTAAAATATACAGTACATTAGAAAATGATAAGTAGTGTGAAGAAAACAATAAAGTGAGGAAGGGGCATAAGAATGATAGATGTCACTGTGCAAAAATAGATAAATATTACAATTTAAAATCGAATGTTTACTGAAGGTCTGGATGAAAAGGTGGTGTTTTGAAGGGAAAGGAAAGGAAGAGGTTGTAGAAAGAATGAAAACTGCATGGATTTCTGGAAGAAGGGCGTTCCTGTGAAGTAGAGGTCTGCCTGGAATATCGGAAGACAGCAAAAAAGGGAATCAAGAAGTAGAGTAGGAGGGAGGTGAGGTCGGAGAGTGTGGGATGGGGTGGTGTGGGGTGAGGGCTGGAATGCCAAAAGCTTTTCCTCCCAGGGAGAGGGAGCCATCGGCAGGCTTTGAGCACCTCTCACTTAAGTTTAATGAGTCCCTCTCTTGCTGATGCTCTAAGAATAGACTCTGGAGGGGCAAGGGGAGGGGAAGTAAGACGTGGGCAGCTGGATCAGGTAGTGGTTATTACAACAGTGCCAATGACCTGTGAGAGTGGCTTCAAGCAGTAGGACCGCAGTGGTGAGGATTAAGAATGGCTGGCTTGCCGAATGTCTTAGATTGTACCCATGGCTGGGGTCAGACCGGTGGTCATCCTACTGAAAAAGCCCCGAGAAAGAAGTCCCAAGATTTGAATAAAATTGACAGGGTCTCAGGTCAAGGACCTTAAGGCAGTTTAGCAAAGTGCCATCTTGGAATCATGGGCTGGAGTACAGTTTATAGTTCCCCAAGCCTTAGAAGTGAGGCAAAAAGGAAACAAGGGAGGGAGGGAGGGCACATCTGTGAGAGTGACAGGGCTCAGGAGCAAGGCCCACAGTGGCGCCTGGTGTGTGATGGGTTGTTCCAGAGCCCCTTAGATGTCATATGTGCAGCAGGAGGCAGAAACAAGGCACCTCAAGGAGCCCCGATAGCTGAGCGAAGTGTGGGAAAAGGAGCACCTCTAGGAAACAAGGGGGAAACTGGGTTGACAGGAACGACCGCCTCACACAAACTGGATGGGCTGCGCTTTGTGCCCGAGGGGAGGAGGTGACGGCGGTTCAGGTGGGGCAGGTGTGAGTGAGGCGGACAGAGATGCTGAGGGCTGGCCTCGTCAAGGCTTTCTTTTTGTGCGAAATCAGAGTGAACATAAAAACTCTTTCCTTCTCCTCCTGGGAACAACACTGATTGAAGATGATCCTCCCAAATTTCATGGCAGAAAATGAAGAATGGCTCCTGGTGAATGTGATTTTATGCCTCCCTGGCCCAGTGCTGGGAGGGAGATGGCTCATCCTTCACAGCTTCCTCCGTGGCGCTCACCGCAGGGCGATGCGCATCTTTCACCTGGACAGCTTCTCGGGATCCGACTGCAGTCAGAGCTCGTTTTGTTAATCTTCCAAATCCTTCTGGCCAGAGTGCAATCCCTTGCAGAGCCTGCATCCAAACACAGAAGGAAATAAAGGGGAGAAGAGAGACCCTCTGTGCATTAACCATTTCCTCTCATAAGGACATCATTCCTAATACCTCTCATGTATTATCCTGTAGGACTCTCAGAACAGCCGTAGAGGCAGTGTCTGGAATGTGACTACATGAACGAACTGAAAACCGGTGACTTGCCCCAGGTCCCCTCCACACTTTCACACCCCAACATCTTGATGGCCCCCTTTCACCCGGCTGCCTCCAGAGCCAGCTCCCTCTCCCTGGCCATGCCACTGGGCAACGGTCCTCACGAAGCAGTGCCACAGGGCTGCCATGGTCCATGGCACCCCTGGCAGGGCCTGGCATTACTGAGGAGAGAGAATGAGGGCAGGGACTTGTATTTTCCCAGCACATCCTTTGTGATAGGTTTTCTGCTCAGCCTTTCATATACAAGATTACATTTAGCCTTCATCATAGCCCCTCAGGAAAATATTATTTTCATGAGGAAACTGAAGCTCAGAGTATTTACCCAGCCCGTGAGTAGCATTTCTGGGAGGCAGGCACAGCCCAAGGCATGTTTCTAAATTCCATGCTCACTGCAGTCTGAACCCTGGGGAGCGTTGTTGGTTCGGACAATGTCCAGAGGCAACTCTCTGATTCTTTTCATCAGGAGTCACAGAATTTAAATTCAGAAACTCAGACATGTCAGAATTACTGAGGTCAGAGGATACCAAAGAAGCAACCTGGGTTTTAGGCTCCCACAGTAAGTGATCAATGCAGAGACTAACCCGTCAGTGCTCAAGAGTGATGATGTGCGTGGGGCTCCAGAACCTGGCTCTGTCACTCACAGCTGTGTGTCCTCATACATGCCACCCAGCCTTTCTGTTTCCTCGTCCATGAACTATACTGAATATAAGAGCTTGCTTGCTCTGGTTTCTTTGGAGGATAAAGGAAACACTGTTTTATAGCATTTAGCACCATGCTTCCTGCGAGCTGGATATTTCCTAGTGGTAATACTGTGAGTTGAATAACTAACACTTAGTAACAGTAGTCATTTCACTGTCAGCAGCAGTTGGGTCTGCAGGGTCATATTAATTGGAATTGTTTAGAGTCACCACTGGAAGAAATGAGAGGGGAAGAAAAGGGACAGGAGACAACAGACGGGAAAGCTGGCGGGTGATTCGCTAGAAAGCTGGTGGGACTCCATTACCATATGTGGGGAGGCATTAGCCCAGGAGGCTGCTAGCAGCAAGGATTGCTTTCCCAGGAGGTGACAACGTCCCAAGAGAGAGGTGATAAGCACCCAGACTGTGTGTGGCAGTAGCAATGGGTAAAGGAAGAGGTGCTTTGTCTTTTCTACAAGGTCATTTTCTTCTGAAAAGTGTCAGAAGCCCCTCACCTGGCAGAATTTCTGCATGGCCTGAATGGGGTGACCTGGCTGATGGACTCATTCATCACATCTCCTTTATGGAGATTCCAAACCATCGCCAGTCTGCCCAGCTAGCCCTTTGTTCCAGCAGTGTGGTAGGTACAGGCTGCCTGGATGGGTATGTTTGTCATGTAAATGGTTGCAAATATTCTACTTGGCACCACTCCACTGCTTCCAGCCCCCACTCCCATTCCTACTGGACAATCCTTTTTTGCTCTGATGGCTTTCAGAGTCATTATTTCTCTTGTATTTTCTACTGAAAAAATCAAGGGAGAATTCTAATTCTTAACTCAGGCTGTGGCTTCTAATTATCTTATTAAAACCATTTGGATTCCTTAAGCCTTTATGTTGGTGGCCTAGGACAATCTTCCTACTTTCTCATGTCAGTTTTCAGTGAAGTTTTAATACCTGCCGATGAGTGTGTAGTGAAGGGAACTTTGCTTCAAGTATGTTTGTTTATTTTTTTGAAAACATGATTCTCCCATAAAAATAAGTCTCAGCTTTAAGAAGCTGGCAAGGAGAGGGGGCAATTTGGAGTGTTTACTCTTCACAATAGAAGCCCACCTGAAATGTCACTGATTTAGAAAACAGGAGACTTGCAGAAGCCAACCTCATTTTTAAATATAAAACAATAATTTTTTTTTAAGAAGCTGCCTATATTGTTAGGATGAGGCAGCTCACCTGCTCATTTGTCAAATCTGTGATTGTCATTGCCAACAAAATGAGAGAAACAGGCAGAGAAGAAAGGGGAGAAAATGCTTATTTTGAAAGGGAAAATAAAGATCTTTATCCAACATGATTCCCGGTGCTCCATCTCTCCGACGGCAGACACCACACCGGAAATCAGAACCAGTGCATGGCAGCTCTCTGAATACATCATCCTTTGATGCTTATCTAAGTAGATGTGAATTAAAAACGGGAAAGTCACATCATTAGACCTTGGCCCACAGGATAGACCACCTTGAGAAGCCCAGCTCCCTACAGGATGTCACCGACCCCTTAGTCTGCCCTGTAAGACCATCATGACCTCTTATCTATGTCTGTAGCTTTGCCTCTTGTCACTTCACACCCTTCCCTCTCACAGTGTGTGCCCACATTATATAGAATCATGTCCTCAGCTTTCTTAAACCATCCCGTCCCTGACACTTCCAGTCTGGCTCTACCCGTGCTTGTCACTCTCAGCTCCTGCCTCAACCCTCCTTCCCTTGCCCACCTGGTAAATTCAGCACGACTACTCCTGTGAAGTCTTACCTGGCCCCCAGGAGCAGCTGTGTGTCCTTCCTCTCTGCTGTTTCTGCCCAGCCCTGTTGGCCCTCAATCACTGTCAGTCAAGGTGAGCAAGGGGCAGAAAGTATAGTATCACCAAGCATCCTATCTTTCTGTATCTCCAAGTACTCACCATTTAGACTTATGAAACCCTGAGCATTTCTTTTATACATATGAAAAACCTGAGGTAGAGGCTGTTTTAGCCTCAGGAAGTCATGTACCACAGGAATACAAATTAAAGTTTCATTGGGCTAGGTAATCCCTACTTGTGGATCAACTATATTGAGTGAGCCCAAGAAGAATTTAAGAGAAACTGCCATGCTGGACAGAAATCAACACCAAAGCAGTAAATCGTTTTATTAAATTCAGTATGCATTTATTCATCCCCCCACTAGGAGTCAGGCACCATTGTGCCTGTAGATGCCCTGAAAGCTCCAAGATGAGGTCTGTTCATTGAGGAGTTATATAAACTGAATGAGAAAGTAGATGAAGCAATAATATATTCCATTTGGGTAAATGTTAATATCTGGGGGATTTTGTTTTGTCTTGTTTTCTGATAGTGAGACCAAATGGGTTTCTTATAGTCTCCATCCACTATTCCTAGTTCTGCCCCCTGTAGGGACCCACAATAAGTTCAAAGCCCAAAACAAGTCTATAACACAACAGTAAAAATAAAATTTTTAATGGGCATTTTTAGGCTATTCTCTACCTTTTGCTTCAAGTCATGTCTTTTTTATGGAATGAAAGTCTTTTATTTGTTCTCTATTCCAACATGATGGCTTCCAGATCCTGGACAGTCTTCCCTCGACTCCCCTGTCATCAGTGTCACTCTTAGACTATGCCGGCCAGCTCTAGACTCTGGGTCCAGCTGTGAGCTAATCATGCTGCCCACACCCTAACCACCACCTTCCTTTGTGTTGCTGTCTACTTCCATGATTCATTTCTTTATGGCACTGGAACTTTTTTCAGAAGGTTTTGGGCTTTGATCCAGCATATTAGATACCTACCTATTAGAATCCTTTCCTATTCCTGTCATGCAGAACTTTGGTAAGAATATCATCATTGTCTTTATAAGTCCATAACAAACATTTGCACAGGATAACAACTATGCACAGTCTCTGTCACAAAGCAATGAATTCTACCCTGAAAACCGGGAACCAAGGAGGGAAGTGCTGTATTAATATAAGATTGCTAATATTTTATTTTACCAAGCACTGGCATTAGTTACTTATTGAAAAGAGAAAGAAGGAAAAGAAAGAAACGAAAAAAGACAATGAAAGGAAATACTGCCCCCTGCAATCACCAGCATTTATTGAGAGAAAAGACAGGCCCGCCCCCACCCCAAGCACTATCAATGTGTTACACATCATGGTGCTGCAGCACGTGCATAACCAATATTTGTGAATAAATGGATGTATAAATAAATATGACTTATAGCAAATAGGCTCCACTGAGTTAAATTATCTCCAACAATTCTTTAACTCAGTGGCTATTGATTTGGTAGCAAGAGAAGGTTCATTTGTCAGGGGGAACATGGCCAAGAGTACAGTGTACTGCCCTTGTGTGACCAAGTGAATTTTTCTTGTGTGACATGGTCTGCTGAGTCCGGAATATCCACTGCCTTCCAGAAGGCCTTAAATCCCAGAATCCCGGTCCTGCAATCTTGATGCCCCATTGTGACCAACAAGACGGCACAGCCATTCCTCAGCACCTCCTGCCCCATAACTGTGAAAGCTCACAGGTATCTGTAATCAGCCCAGGACTGTGTACGCCACCAGGGCTCTAGCTCCAAGAAGATTCATTTGATAAAGCACTCAGTGATAGCTCTCCTTCCCTAGCCCCAAATAACAAGCCTAACTCCAGTCATCCCCATCTCCTTATCCTTACAAGGTATTACTTGATAAACAGCATCTCTTACCATAGGCTTCTGCAGCTCACAGATCTTTAATGCCTTCTAATTAGGTACAGAAACAGGCCAAGTCCTTAGACAAGCATTAAAGGAATCCCATAATCTGACTTTAATGTATCTTTTCAACCTCAATGCCTTGCAGCAGTTTGTCTTCAACTCCTCTGTGGCCTTTTCAATATCTACCTTGCCTCTTAGTAAGTGTCTGTGTCTTCTGCCCTCTGCTAGAGAATGAGTTAGGTGAGAACCTCACCCCAGCAAAGTCCTAGAAATACTATCTTAAGTTACAACTGTTAGATGAATAAGGCAGCCAGGTACCGATAAGGGAAGCCACACCTCACCTCACTCTGTTACACTGTGATCTGCCTCAGCATCTGGTATACTCTTAGGTCCATCATACATACTCAGTGCATAGCCCTTGGATAAAGAAAGGATAATAGGCAGTCAGGCAAGAAGAGAGGGAAGAAAGAAGGAAGGATTGGAGGAATGATCTCAAGGAGGGTTGGGATTTAAACTGTATTACAGTCCCATCAATTAAATTTTCTCTTAGATCACAGGGCAAAGGGGGTGTGTGTGGATAATGCTGGGAGAGTGAATGATTCAGACACTATGACCCTGTCCACAAAGACTCAGGGAAGAGAGAAATAAAGTCTCTAGTCACAGGCCAGGGGAAGCCCTGTCCTCAGTGGAGAAGGTTAAGGCAGGCATATGGCAAAGATTTAATGAAGGTCAAATGCAGAGTGTTTTATGGCTTCCAGCTGATCCTTGTACTCATCTGCTCCATGTCCAGATCTTCCAGATGGTAGCGCTGCTAACCAGATGCAGTCCCAGGCCATCATCCGACACTTGTTCACAGTACCCTAAGGGCAGCAGCCACATAAAAACAACAGTTTTCCATAGATACCATCCCTAGATCTTCTTCATGGTCTGCTTTGGTGCTTTCTCAGTAAGTTTCCACTTATCCACCTGCTCCTTTTCTCCAGGACACCCAGTTTGTGACTTTGCTATGATCACCCACCTTTTCCTTCTAGACCTTGATCCACCCAGCCCTTCCCACAACTG
>JAVSCE010010977.1:0-10580 GCA_032199065.1 Smutsia gigantea
AGATCTCCCAACACAAGGGACCCAAGGAAGACAACACCAAGACAAATAATAATTAAAATGGCAAAGATCAAAGATAAGGACAGAGGATTAAAGGCAGCTAGAGAGAAAAGAAATATCACCTACAAAGGAAAATTCATCAGACTATCATCAGACTTCTCAACAGAAATCTTACAGGCCAGAAGAGAATGGCATGATATATTTAATGTAATGAAACAGAAGGGCCTCAAACCAACAATATTGTCTCCAGCACGAATATCATTTAAATTGGAGGGAGGGATTAAACATTTTCCAGACAAGCGAAAGCTGAGGGAATTTGCCTCCCATAAATCACCTCTTCAGGATATCTTAAAGGGACTGCTCTTGATGGAAGCACTCCTAAGGCTAAAAAGATGTCACCAGAGAAAATAAAATCATAGCAAAGAAAGCAGACCATCCAAATACTAACTAAAGGGAAACAATAAAACACCTAGTATATAAAGAATGGAGGAGGAAGAATAAGAAGGAAGAGAAATAAAGAATCATCAGACTGTGTTTACAACAACTTAACAAGAAAGTTAAGTTAGACTGTTAGATAGTAGAGAAGCTACCCTTGAACCTTTGTTAACCACAAATCTGAAGCCAGCAATGGCAATAAGTACATATCTATCAATAATCACCCTAAATGTAAATGGGTTGAATACACCAATCAAAATACACAGTTACTGAATGGATAAAAAAGCAAGACCCATCTATATGCTGCTTACAGGAGACTCACCTCAAACCCAAAATATACACAGACTAAAGGTATTTATATGGAAAAACATATTTCATGCAAACAACAAGGAGGAAAAAAGCAGGTGTTGCAGTACTTGTACCAGACAAAATAGACTTCAAAACGAAGAAAGTAGCAAGAGATAAAGGAGGAGATTACATAAAGATAAAAGGGTCAGTCCAACAAGAGGATATAACCATTTTAAATATATATGCACCCAACACAGGAGCAACGGCATATGTGAAACAAATACTAACAGAATTAAAGGAGGAAATGAAAGCAATACAGTCATTTTAGAAGACTTCAAAACACCACTCACTCCAAAGGACAGATCAACCAGGCAGAGAATAAGTAAAGACACAGAGGCACTGAACAACACACTAGAACAGATGGATGTAACAGACATCTACAGAACTCTACACCCAAAAGCAACAGGATACACATTCTTCTCAAGTGCACATGGAACATTTTCCAGAATAGACCACATACTAGGCCACAAAAAGAGCCTCAGTAAATTCAAGATGATTGAAATTCTACCAACCAACTTCTCATACCAAAAACGTATAAAACTAGAAATAAATTTTAGAAAGAAAACAAAAAGGCTTACAAATATATGGAGACTTAACTACATTCTCCTAATTAATCAATGGGTTAACGACCAAATCAAAACAGAAATCAAAAATATATGGAGACTAATGACAACAACACAAAGCCACAACTTCTGTGGGATGCAGCAAAGGCAGTTCTAAGAGGAAAGTGTATTGCAATCCAGGCCTATTTAAAGAAGGAAGAACATTCCCAAATGAAGATTCTAAAGATGCAATTACTGAAATTGGAAAAAGAACAAATGAGGCCCAAAGTCACCAGATGGAGGGACATAATAAAGATCAGAGAAGAAATAAATAAAATTTAGAAGAATAAAACAATAGAAAAAATCAATGAAACCAAGAGCTCGTTCTTTGAAAAAATAAACAAAATAGATAAACCCCTAGCCAGACTCATTAAGAGAAAAAGAGAATCTACACACAAAAACACAATCAGAAATGGGAAAGGAAAAATCATGACGGACCCCACAGAAATACAAAGAATCATAAGAGAATATTATGAGAACCTATAGGCTAACAAGCTGGAAAACATAGAAGAAATGGACAACTTCTTAGAAAAATACAACCTTCCAAGACTGACCAAACAAGAAACAGAAAAACTAAACAGACCAATCACCAGCAACGAAATTGAATCGGTAATCAAAAAACTACCCAAGAATGAAACCACCGGACCAGAAGGATTCATTTCTGAATTCTACCAGACACGTAGGGACGAAATAATACCCATTCTCCTTAACATTTTCCAAAAAATAGAAGAGGAGGGGATACCTCAAAACTCATTCTATGAAGCCAGTATCACTCTAATACCAAAACCGGGCAAAGACTTCACCAAAAAAAAAAAAATTACAGACCAATATCCCTGATGAATGTAGATGCAAAAATACTCAACAAAATATTAGCAAACCGAATTCAAAAATACATCAAGAGGATCATACACCATGAACAAGTGGGATTCATCCCAGGGATGCAAGGATGGTACAACATTCGAAAATCCATCATCATCCACCACATCAACAAAAAGAAGAACAAAAACCACATGATCATCTCCATAGATGCTGAAAAAGCATTTGACAAAATTCAGCATCAATTCATGATTAAAACAATTAACAACATGGATATAGAGGGCAAGTACCTCAACATCATAAAGGCCATATATGACAAAACCACAGCTAACATCATACTTAACAGTGAGAAGCTGAAAGATTTTCATCAAAGATTGGGAACAAGACAGGGATGCCCACTCTCTCCACTGTTATTCAGCATAGTACTGGAGGTCGTAGTCAAGGCAATCAGACAAAACAAAGACATACAAGGCATCCAGATTGGTAAAGAAGAAGTCAAATGGTCACTATTTGCCGATGACATGATATTGTACATAAAAAACCCTGAAGACTCCACTCCAAAACTTCTAGAACCAATATCTGAATTCACCAAAGTTGCAGGATACAAAATTAACACAGGGAAATCTGTTGCTTTCCTATACACTATGAACTACGAGAAAGAGAAATCAGAAAAACAATTCCACTCACAATTGGATCAAAAAGAATAAAATACCTAGGAATAAACCGAGTGAAGGAAGTGAAAGACCTGTACTCTGAAAACTACAAGACACTCCAAAAGAGAAATTAAAGAGGACACTAGTAAATGGAAATTCATCCCATGCTCTTGGGTAGGAAGAATTCATATTGTCAAAATGGCTATACTACCTAAAGCATTCCACAGATTCAATGCAATCCATATCAAACTACCAACAGGTTTCTTCAATGAACTGGAAAAAATAATTCTAAAATTCATATGGAACCACAAAAGACCCTGAATAGCCAAAGCAATCCTGAGAAGGAGGAATAAAATAGGGGAATTACTCTCCCTGACTTCAAGCTCTACTACAAAGCCACAGTAATCAAGACAGTTTGGTATTGGCACAAAAACAGACCCACAGACCAGTGGAACAGAGTAGAAAATCCAAACATTAACCCAAATGTATATAGTCAAGTAATATATGATAAAGGAGCCTTAAATATACAATGGGGAGATGACAGCCTCTTTTAGCAGCTGGTGTTGGCAAAACTGGACAGCTACATGTAAGAGAATGAAACTGGTCTACTGTCTAACCTCATACACTAAAGTAAACTCAAAATGGATCAAAGACTTGAATGTAAGTCATGAAACCATAAAACTCTTAGAAAAAAACATAGGCAAAAAATCTCTTGGACATAAACATGAGTGAATTCTTCATGAACATATCTCCCCGGGCAAGGGAAACAAAAGCAAAAATGAACAAGTGGGACTATATCAATCTGAAAAGCTTCTGTATAGCAAAGGACACCATCAGGAGAACAAAATACATCCTACAGTATGGGAGTATATATTCATCAATGATGTATCTGATAAGGGGTTGACATCCAAAATATATAAAGAACTCACACACCTCTACATACAAAAAGCAAATGATCCAATTAATAAATGGGCAGAGGACATGAATAGACACTTCTCCAAGGAAGAAACTCAGATGGCCAACAGGCACATGAATAGATGCTCCACATTGCTAATCATCAGAGAAATGCAGACTAAAACCACAATGAGATATCACCTTACACCAGTAAGGATGGCCAATATCCAAAACACAAACAACAACAAATGTTGGCGAGGATGTGGAGAAAAGGGAACCCTCCTACACTGCTGGTGGGAATGCAAATTAGTTCAACCATTGTGGAAAGCAGTATGGAGGTTCCTGAAAAAACTCAAAATAGAAATACCATTTGACCCAGGAATCCCACTCCTAGGAATTTACCCTAAGAATGCAGCAGCCCAATTTGAAAAAGACAGATGCACCCCTATGTTTATCACAGCACTATTTACAATAGCCAAGAAATGGAAGCAGCCTAAGTGTCCATCAGTAGATGAATGGACAAAGAAGATGTGGTACATATACACAATGGAATATTATTCAGCCATAGGACGAAAACAAATCCTACCATTTGCAACAACATGGATGGAGCTAGAGGGTATTATGCTCAGTGAAATAAGCCAAGTGCAAATGACAAATATCAAATGATCTCACTCATGTGTGGAGTATAAGAAAAAAGAAAGAAAAGTTAAGGAACAAAACCCCAGCAAACTTACAGAACCCAAGAACGGACTAATAGTGACCAAAGGCAAAGGAACTGAGGATGATGGGTGCGGAGGGACAAGGGGGAACAAGGGGCAGTATGATTAGCAGACGTAATGTTGGGGGGTGGCACGGGGAGGTCTGTTCAACTCAGAGAAGACAAGTAATGATTCTATAGCATCTCACTACGCTGATGGACAGTGAGTGTAATGGGGTTGGTGGGGGGGACCTGATGAAGGGGGTAGTTTAATAACCATAATATTGCACATTTAATTTTAGATTAATGATACCAAAATAAATTATTTTAAAAAATCAACAGTATGAGGCTCTCTTGTCCCCTCCTGCATAAGCCCGCAGCTCTTTCCTCTCACTTTATTTCTCAGTTAAGGCCTCTACCCTGACTCTTCTACCTTGGGTGTTTGCTAAGTTCATTCTTCAGCTCCGCAAACAAGAACCCTGGCATCATCTTTGGGGGCTCGTCTGGGATTACTTCAGAGTTTTGCTTCATTGTTATACTCCACAAATGAGGGAAATCATTTGGCACTTGTCTTTATCCACCTGGCTTGTTTCACTTAGCATAATATCCTCCAGCTCCATCCACGTTGTTGCAAATGTCTGCTACAGGTCCTTGTTGGCTTCCCGAACGACTAGTTAAACATCACCATGCAGCAGTCTACTCATGGGATGAGGATGAGGACCACCCCAGGAGTCCACCTCCCTCAATACCTAACATTAGGACAAACATGGAGAACCCACCCTCTGATGCAGAAGCAGATCAAGAGGCTGACTCAAGGGAAAAAGTAGGCTGGCAAATCTTCAAGAAAAGACGTTATGCAGATCGATTGAATCTACACCAACTACAACTTCAATTTGAAAATGAGAAGGGAACCTTTTCAACCCCCTGAAATTTTCTAATCTTCTTAGCTTTTTTCTATTTGCTCATATTGCAACTTTCTTCTTTATTTTTTACCCAAACCTTTTCTAAGATATTACCACCCTGTTGTTCCAGAAAAAATATCTTACACTATAAAAACTGGCCTGAGTTCAGGCCTGCGAGCTGGCAGGGAAACCCTGAAGCAGGTACTGAGCATGGAGGCCATAGAGACATAAACAACCAAGGAGACAGAAAGCTGATACAGCCTCTTTCTCACTCATACCTCACATTGCCCTGATTGGCCCCAGAGGATTACTGGTTAGCCAGAGACAGATAAGATTCCTCAAGGAAGGAACAACCTAAGACAGACACCACTGAAGAGGGGCCATCAGATGAGAACTTCGGGCCAACAGAGGTGAGGCACAGATCCTCAGCCCCCCAACCTTGCAGAGACCTGAACCTCCACCATATCTGAAAGAGGTCTCCTCCTCCTATGGCTGCTTCACTGCCCATGCTCAATTCAGACTGAGAACCAGGCTGTTGTCATAATCTCACTTTACAGGAAATTAAATCTTTTTATGGGAATTTAAGGGAAGGGCTATATTAAAACCGGATATTCAAGGGAAGACGTTCTATAATCTCTTTTATATCTATCTATTAACTTCATTTTTAATAAGGTGAAAAGGGGGAGATGTAGAGGGCCAGATGTGATGTCATCCTGGAAGTGACACTACCAGGTCCTGGCACCAGGAAGTGACATCACCGGAAGTGACAACACCGGATGTGAGGGCAGCCTGGAAGTGACATCATTATGAGCTTCTGTATATAAGTGGTGCTTAGAAAATAAACTATGTCAGTTGTCCACCATCCGTGGGCAGTGAGCCTTCTGGTCCCCGTCCCCCCAAAAATCAACAGTATTAAATGAGCCCTAGATTTTTTTCTTATATTGCAAGCTACTAGTTTATAACAGTCATATCAGTCTCAGAAAATGACTTGGGTATCTTTACGTCTGTTTCTATTGTGTCTTAAAGGCGTACTTGTTTTCATCAGTATTTAGAAAATTCAGCTTTTGACTGTCTGAGCTAACTTTTTGTTGGTGTTTGTCCAGATTTTGGACTGAGTTCATTCTGTTCTACTCTTGATAGTCAGGTTTTCATGTTCTTTAAGAAATTAATACATTTTAATATCTCTTTCATCTCAGTTTTCAAAAAGCTACTGGTTTAAAATTGTATATAATATTCCTCTTTTTTTTTGGTAATTTATATTGTATCTCTAACTATGTTTCCACTTTCATTCCTAACATTACATTGATCACCTTCCCTCAGTTTTATTGACTACTTGTAAGAGGCTTACCTATATATTTTCCGAGAAATACTTTTTGTTCTATTAACTTTTGCTTTTTTACGCACTTTATTTTACGATTTTCCAGAGTATTTATTTTAATGCTGTGCATGTATTTTTAGATATTCATCTATTTCTATTATAAGTGTTTATATAGCAAGATTACACCCTAACTTTGGAGTTAGCAACACCCTTCAATTTCACTTAGAGTACTTTTATTAGTCTTTTTCAAATATTTAAATATAATCTTTTTTGACAGTAACCATTTTATATACTTGGTATATGCCAATATTAAAAAACAAAAATAAAACAGTCCCCACCCCTATGGAACTTACAGCATTCTTTTGGTGGTGAGGAAAGGAGGGTAAGAAATAATGTAAATAAAGAAAATGGCATGATTATGTTAAAAATTATGATTTCTATGGAAAGTATGATTTATACCATAGAAGATATAAAACAGATTATGATAAGAGAGAGTGGGAGAGAAGTTGTTACAAAATGCAATATCAGATAAGAAAACACCTCAGTGGAAAGGTGAAATTTGAGCAAAGACTTAAGAAGGTAAGAGAGTTAGCCAAGGAGATGTGTGACTTGGGTAGCTAACTCTGGCTGTTGTTAAATACAGATTAAAGGGACACAGTGAAGAATCAGTGATGCTTTGACAGACAATGGTGTCTATGAACAGGTGGTAGCAATAACAAGACTGGACACATGTTGCATATTTTCAAAGTACAGAATGTAGGATTTGCTTATGTATTGGATATGATGTGAGATAAAAAGAGTACAAAATTATGACTCAAAACAATATGACAAATTCAAATGGAAGGATGATCAATAGAGAAATGATATGTAAATGGAGCAAGAACATTTTTTAAATTTAGTTTTTATGTGCTGAGTATAAGAAATGTTTCACACACCTAACTTGAGATGTGAAATAAGTATATGGGTATTTATTTAGAGCTCAAGAGGTCTGGGCTGGAGAATAAATTTGGAATTTGTCAACATGGAGATTGATATTAAAAATGTTAGAGTGGAGGACTTCCGGGAAGATGGTGGTGTGAGCAGGGGGGCAGAAATCTCCTCCCAACACTATATTTATCTACGAAAACACAGAAAATACATCTATTCCTAAAAGAGAGACGAGAATACACAGGAAAACGCACAGCGTGCAACTACACCCGAGAGGACTCGGCAACCCAAGAGGCGGGTAAGATACGGAGCCGTGACCCGGCGGGACCCGAGCCCTCCCCCACCCCAGCGCACCGGCGGGAGGAGAGGATTCAGAGCCGGGAGGGAGTGGAAGCACACCCCGCGAAGTAGCCAGCCCTGGTGATCTGCGCGGGGAGCGCTGACCCACATTGCGCAGTGCAGCGGAGATTGGAGAGACAGAGGGGCAGGATCTGAGCGGGGAATGCGCCAGGGGGCTTGCAGCCGGCTCCCAGGAAGGAAAAAAAAAAAAAGCGCGCGCTTTCTTCAGCGGTCTTAAAGAGACAGGAGCCCAGCGGAGGAGTCGGATCGCCCCAGCACACTCAGCCCAGCAGGCTGGGAGTCCTGGGGAGTTTCAGACGCCTTAGCTGGCGACTGAGGAAGCGTAGCCATACTTAACACTTCTCACTGAGATCAACAGCCTCCTATTCGTTCCCACCCCTGCCAGAGTGATAAAGGGCCCTGCAGAGCGGCACAGTCACAGCTGTGGAATAGTGGGGCAATAGCGCCACCTAGAGCATTCCCACAGAATCTACGTCCGGAGGGCATTTTTTTGTTTTTTTGTTTTGTTTTGTTTTTTGTTTTGTTTTTGTTTTTTCTTTTCTTTCTTTTTTTTCTTTTTTTCTTTCTTTCTTTTTTTTCCTTTTTTTTCTTTTTTTCTCTTTCTTTTTTCTTCTCTTTTTAAAGTCTTAAAGAGCCCAGCTGACATACGTGGCAACTATCAGTGACTAAATTATACAGCCATGAAAAGACAGAGGAATATTGTTCAGACCAAAATCAACCAGACAACCCCAGAGAGGGAGTATGAAGGGATGGAAATGCACAGCCTCCCTGAAAAAGAATTTAGAATAAAAGTCATAACCATGCTGATGGACCTACAGAGAAATGTGCAAGAGCTGAGGGAGGAAGTGAGGGAACTGAAGAAAGACAATACAGAAATCAGACAAGCGATCGACGGGCTTAACAGCAGAATGGATGAGATGCAAGAGACTGTTAATGGAAAAGAAAACAGAGAACAGGAGTACAGAGCAGCTGAGGCAGAGAGAGAGAAAAGGATTTCTAGGAATGAAAGAATATTAAGAGAACTGTGTGACCAATCCAAACGGAACAATATTCGCATTATAGGAGTACCAGAGGAAGAAGAGAGAGAAAAAGGGATAGAAAGTGTCTTTGAAGAAATAATTGCTGAAAACTTTCCCTTGCTGGGGAAGGAAGTAGTCTCGCAGACCACCGAAGCTCATAGATCTCCCAAGACAAGGGACCCAAGGAAGACAACACCAAAACGCATAATTATTAAGATGGCAAAGATCAAAGATAAAGACAGGGTATTAAAGGCAGCTAGAGAGAGAAAAAAGATCACCTACAAAGGCAAACCCATCAGACTATCATCAGACTTCTCAACAGAAACCTTACAGGCCAGAAGAGAATGGCATGATATATTTAGCGTAATGAAACAGAAGTGCCTCGAACCAAGAATATTGTATCCAGCACGATAATCATTTAAATATGATGGAGGGATTAAACAATTTCCAGATAAGCGAAAGTTAAGAGAATTTGCGTCTCATAAACCACCACTACAGGATATCTTAAATGGACTGCTCTAGATGGAAGCACACCTAAGGCTAAAAAGATGTCACCAGAGAAAAAAAAATCATAGCAAAGAAAGCAGACCATCAAAATACCAACTAAAGGCAAAGAATAAAACACCTATTATAGAAAGAATGGAGGAGGAGGAATAAGAAGGGAGAGAAAGAAAGAAACATCAGACTGTGTTTACAATAACTTAACAAGAAAGTTAAGTTAGATTGTTAGATAGTAAAGAAGCAACCCTTGAACCTTGGTAACCACGAATCTAAAGCCAGCAATGGCAATAAGTACATACCTGTCAATAATCACCCTAAAAGTAAATGGACTGAATGCACCAATCAAAAGACACAGAGTAACAGAATGGATAAAAAAGCAAGACCCATCTATATGCTGCCTACAAGAAACTCACCTCAAATCCAAAGATATACACAGACTAAAAGTGAAGGGATGGAAAAAGGTATTTCATGCAAACAACAAAGAGAAAAAAGCAGGTGTTGCAGTACTTGTATCAGACAAAATAGACTTCAAAACGAAGAAAGTAGCAAAAGATAAGAAGGACATTACATAATGATAAAGGGGTCAGTCCAACAAGAAGATATAACCATTATAAATATATATGCACCCAACACAGGAGTGCCAGCATATGTGAGACAAATACTAACAGAATTAAAGGAGGAAATAGACAGCAATGCATTCAACTTAGGAGACTTCAACACACCCCTCACTCCAGAGGACAGATCAACCAGACAGAAAATAAGTAAAGACACAGAGGCACTGAACAACACACTAGAACAGTTGGACCTAACAGACATCTACAGAACTCTACACCCAAAATCAACTAGATACACATTCTTCTCAAGTGCACATGGAACATTTTCCAGAATAGACCACATACTAGGCCACAAAAAGAACCTCAGTAATTTCAAAAATATTGAAATCCTACCAACCAACTTCTCAGATCACCAAGGTATAAAACTAGAAATAAATTTTAGAAAGAAATCAAAAAAGGCTCACAAATACATGGAGACTTAACAACATTCTCCTAATTAATCAATGGGTTAACGACCAAATCAAAACAGAAATCAAAAGAATATATGGAGACTAATG
>JAVSCE010010978.1:0-41217 GCA_032199065.1 Smutsia gigantea
AAAAAAAGAAAGAAAAGAAAGAAAAGAAAAAACAAAAACAAAACAAAAAAAACAAAAAAAATACCCACCGGACGTAGATTCTGTGGGAATGCTCTAGGTGGCGCTATTGCCCCACTATTCCACAGCTGTGACTGTGCCGCTCCGCAGGGCCCTTTATCGCTCAGGCAGGGGTGGGAACGAATAGGAGGCTGTTGATCCCAGTGGGAAGGGTTAAGTATGGCTACGCTTCCTCAGTCGCCAGCTAAGGCGTCTGAAACTCCCAGGACTCCCAGCCTGCTGGGCTGAGTGTGCTGGGGCGATCCGGCTCCTCCGCTGGGCTCCTGTCTCTTTAAGACCGCTGAGGAAAGCGCGCACTTTTTTTTTCCTTCCCGGAGCCGGCTGCAAGCACCCTGGCGCGTTCCCCGCTCAGATCCTGACGCTCTGTCTCTCCAATTGCTCTGTCTCTCCAATCTCCGCTGCACTGCGCAATGTGGGTCAGCGCTCCCCGCGCAGATCACCGGGGCTGGCTACTTCGCGGGGTGTACTTCCACTCCCTCCCGGCTCTGAATCCTCTCCTCCCGCCTGTGCGCTGGGGTGGGGGAGTGCTTGGGTCCCGCCGGGTCGCGGCTCCGTGTCTTACCCGCCTCTTGGGGTGCCGAGTCCTCTCGGGTGTAGCTGCACGCTGTGCGCTTTCCTGTGTATTCTCGTCTCTCTTTTAGGAATAGATGTATTTTCTGTGTTTTCGTAGATAAATATAGTGTTGGGAGGAGATTTCTGCCGCCCTGCTCACACTGCCATCTTCCCGGAAGTTCCCATGGTTTTATTTTTTAACTTAATGAATTCAAAGCACTTTAGGTGTTTACATGAAGTACTCAATTATTCCATTACCCTTCCCAAGTCTAACCTGTCCTAAAATCCTCTCTGGAGATATGATCTACCCCACAGTGTTGCATGGCAAACATGCATATTTATACATTTAAATTAAATTACATGAATTTGAGAACTGTGAGGTTGTTGCCTGAAATCACTAGAGACAGAAAAGGAGTTTGGGAATCCCTTGCCAGGCACCCAGGAGATCTACCAATTTAACAAGCAATCAGTTTTCAAAGCCAGACAGACATACGGTTAATGGATATCTTCTGATTATGGCAGGAGATGGGGTTCACACAAATCCTTTTCATAGTATATCTGAGTCTGATGCCTGGCTCTGGCATCTGGAGTAGCCATGCTTCTAAGAAAACTGCTGCTTCATGAAGAGTCTAACCAGGTTAGTCATGGCAAAGTACAGTTCTCCAGGAAGTATTCATCCTAATGTACAAAGTACTTAAAAATATTGTCTGAATCTTTGTGAAAAGACTTTAATAGTGTCACCTTGAAGAATATCAAAAGCATTGTATGTATACATGGTATTCATGTAACTCACATCTGTGTTGGAAACAGAACATTATTTAGAAGGTAAATCAATATAAAGTATTCTTAAAAAGGACTCGAGTAGGAAAAGTTCTCAAACACTGAAAAGGAAGTTATTTTATACTGGAGAACCAAGTGATTATTTTTTTCCCCTGGTACGGATTCCAATAAATAAAGAAAATATTAAATGCAACTCTGGGGGACTACAATGTTACCTTTCCCAGATACCCACATCAGACTGTCCTCCCCACCCAACTCTTACAGATGCACAGCTTGGGGGAAAAGAGTCTCAAACAGCTCCCCGAGCACAGACACGGAGAGGAGCAAAATCTAGTATAATATCCCTTTGGAAAGAAACAGGAACATATTCTCAGCTGGCACTTTCATTACTGCCATTAAGTAGCTTAATGATGTAACCATAATAATGATGGAGCCCAAGAATACTACTCTGGAAAAATCAGAAATACTTTAGCTAAATCTTTGTCAACTGCATGGAAGATCACCTCATCAATGGTTTGCAACCCAAACTGTATATTACAACTACCTGGGGTGTTAAAAAAAAAAAGTACCAAGGTCTAGAGTTAGGGATCTAACTTTTCCCCTCAGTCGGTCTTCAGGTGACCCCCATCAATCACCTAGAGCAGTGCTGTGTAAATGCATCTTTCTACAGTGATGAAAATGCCATGTACCTGTGCAGGCCAATGCAGCAGCAACTAGCCACCTGTGGCTTCAGAGCACTCAAAATGTGGCTAGTGCTCCCAAGAACCTGGATTGTATTTAATCTCATAAAAAGAAAATCACGGTGAGGAGCAGCGATGCTGGATAATGCAGGTAGAGAACAGGCCATTCTTCCTCTGATTCAAAATACCTCTTTTATTATCTAGTAACTTTCTATATAAACAGAGACCTGTTTCTGGACGTTCTTTTCTGTTACTAGTCTATCTTCCTATTCCTAGACAACTGTGACAGTTTTGTGGTATGTGGAAAACTTCAGATGAATTTTATAACCATTTTATCATTCTTACAATATATTGAAATTTTAAGATTGCACCAAATTTACAGAATAAGTTGTAGAAAGCAGATTTTTATCTAGTCTGTTCATCTAGAAAACACATTATTTTTTCAGTTCTTAGTTTGTCGTTCAGCCATATTTCACAATATTTCCTGAGCTTTTCTCACTAGATTTATTCTCAAAGCATCTTCAGTTTTTATTGCTATTGTGAATAGGTTTCTTCCCCCATCACATTTCTTATGTGCTTTTGCTGGTTTGAGGAAAAGGTGATCTTCAGAGCATAGACTGTTAGTTGCCAATCCAAACCACATTCTCCCCTTCTTTTAGGTGCCCACTGAAAACGCCGTATTCCCAACCTCTTCTGCAGCTAGGGGTGGTGGCAGAAGTCACTGAATGGACTTTCTGGGAAAACTTAAGAAAACTGACTTAGTGGGAACAGTGTCTTCTTCCCCTTGCTCTGATCCTTTCTTCTTGGACCTAGAATGTGATGGCTGGAGTTCCAGCAGCATCTTACTAGAGGAGGATGGAGTAGAAAGAAAGGATTCTGAGTCCCTGATGATGTCTTTTAGATGAGAACATACCTCATTTGTTTTAGCCACCAGGTACTGCAAAATAACTCCTAATTGTTAGAGTAAATTTGAATTCTACTGCCTTATTGAAATATTGTGTTAGTTTTATGGGTTCTTTTCTTGGAGATCTCTAGGTAGACAGTTTAAAAGTCTTTAATTCTTCCCTTTTTGATATATATTTTCAATTACCAAAATGCTAGCAAAAAGAACACTGTTCTTACCACCACTTTTTGCCTACTCTAACAGACTTGGTAATGCTTTCCAGTACATCACTGCAGCGTCAATAAATTATTATCGCCTATGTTAAGATCTCTGAGTAGCAATGTTAAGATGTACACGGGAATTTGAGTCAAACAGAAAGCTATTACGTTGGCACTCAGGTGCAGAACAAAATAATCTTAATCCTATTGCAAATAGAACAGAACCTTTAGGTCACTCAGAACTCTTTCATGGAAAAAACACAATTGTTCGTAATCAGAAAACTACTTTTGAACTTTCCTAGATTCATGTTAAATGCTGAAAACCTGCCTAGATAACAACCCAGGGCTTATCTAGTTACTGAGAATAACACTGCTGCTGTGAATAACACCTAACAGTTACTGAGTACTCTTTCTCTCTATGGCATTAAGTTTAAGTACTTTCCTTATATTCTCAGCTCTAAATCTCACAGCAAGCTTATTGAGAATGCCCACTTAGTAGGTGAAGAACTTTAGGAGGCAGAGAGAGGTTAAGTAACTTTTCTGAAGTCACATAACAATAACTGGTGGAGCCAGAGTTCAAACTCACGTCAGATGATTCTGGACCAAAGTGCACACAGCATTTAAATCATGCTTATCTTTTACTCATTTCTGTAACACCAAAGATGAGCAGAAAGTAATTTAAACATAGCATTTTAAGAAAAGGAATTTAAAAGTAATCAAAGACCTTTTCAGTACATTTTCAAAATAGTACAAGAAAAGCTGAAAAAATGTGCGGAAAGCAAAACTATAAAACCTCACAACACTTAAAGCTCACAACACTTAGGGATCTTTGAGGTAATCAGCCAGTAGTCTTCAAATTATTTTTAGCTATCAAATCCATTTGAAGCCAAATATATAAAGCAAATAAAATCAGACACATGCCAGCCCAGCCCCACCCTCAAATCTTAGGACTTTGCAGGAGACAAGTTAAAAAGAGCTTCTGGTTTCCAAAGCCTCCTTATAAACTGTTCTGTGGCTGTAGTTACAAAATCAAACTGCTTACAAAGTGAATATATGATATAATCATGAACCCATGAATTCTATAGTCAAACCACTTTTTCTAATATTTACTAAACTAAAGAGGTGGTTGATGCTCTCATTCTAAGTAAAATAAAAAGGTTGTTCTGAATTATATGATTGAATTAAGAGCCACAAAATGCCACAGGATCAGTCAAGTAGGCTTGGAGTGTGCTGGCAGGGGGCAGTGGAAAGCCCGAGGGCAGCCAGAAGACAGTGTGCTTCCACACAAACACAGCAAGTGAGAGGGCAGAGAAGCCGCAGAAGAGGACACAAGGCTGCCACAGACAGACAACATACAGGATGACCTCATTCTACCTCTCTTCCCCTCTATCCCTCAGCTGCACCAGAGGCCCAGCTCATGATGAGCAAATTATTTTTTGGAAGACCACTGGGATTTCTCCAAAGAGATGGGCCGGTTATTTTGTCCTGCACCTATTTTTGCTTTGTTTCTAAAGTGACATGGATTGCACAGCATGAGAACTAAATCTGAGGGTTAGAAATGGGAGAGAGAAGGGAAGTGACAGGGTCTGTGAAAAAGAGATTCAGCCAAAAGTGCTCTCAGCTAGGCCCTTCTAGCATACGCAGGTTTCCCAGGGTTCTAAGGATTAAGCAGAGACACATCAAAGATGTAACTCAGTCTTGATCGCCTTTGGAGACTATTTAGTTTGTTCATGTACTTACACTGTAAGGTAACTGTATTAATTGAGATTGGCTTTATCAGCAGGGTTAGAACATAAAACAAAGAATCATGATAAATGAGCTCCTGCTGTAGTTCCCTCAGTTTTCCTACTCATCAAATAAGTCATATGCTAAAAGTTTGGTTCTAAACGAGATCAGAGTAACATTTTTACAGAACACCTCGAAGATGGAATGAACGCTGAATCTCCAGGTTTATAGTTCATGCTAAGTTTTTTTAAACACTGAAATTTTCAATGGGTAAGAGTAAACTTCAGGAAAATCATGGAAGATACTTGAGGTCAGTAGAAAATGGAAATGCTTCAATAAATGGAAGACAAGTTTTGTGTGTTTCTGGAAACTGCGGTGGCTATCTCCCAGGAACCTCTGAGGACTAAACTTCAGAATTAACACCAAATAAATCAAAGCAGAAAAAGGCAATGAAGTAAGAGTCATAACAGCTTAAGGTCAGCAAGTCTAGAGTACAACCTGGCTGCGTGTATGAATCTATCCAAAGAAAGTGGGATTGGGGTAGGGTGGTCAGCACAGAAAAAGGAGTCCCAGAAGCAGATGTGAGCAGAACCCATCTCATGTCTACAGCAGAGGGACCTGAACTAAGAATGGGGCCTGTGGCAGCTATGGCTCTGTCGTGGACGGAGGTGCTGAGCTTCCTCACCTTCTGATTATACTCTGCTTTCCTGTGTACTTTTTCCGTAAATGGCAGGACTGGCTGGAGGATGCTCATGTCTTGTCCCCTTTGCATTTTGTATACCTTACTTTAAATGAATAAACTGGAACTCTGTATGAGTTGGTTTTCTAAGGCTTGCCTATAGAGAGAGAAAACTTGGCCAGAGGAAACCAGGATTTAACGCTTATCATTTACAGCTTTTGTAAACTGATATTTTAAAATCAGCTTTGGAGAACTTAGATAATGTAAGTACATCTCTGTAAAATGGATCATCTTATTTCTTAGCTTATTAAGCTGCAAGCAAGGCTGTGGCCCATAATGACCTCATCAAGCATGCCATGGATGAAAGGCTCATGCATCAGCCAGTGTCCCTTTACCAAGAGGTGCTCCTTCCTGTCCTTGGGTACCAGCCACCTTCTCAGCTGACATTTCCACGTAAGTAATGCCACGAAGGGGGACAGGCTTTAACCACTTGGCTACATTAGAGGGACATTTCTCCTAAAGTACTAAGTATGCTTCTGCAGCTACAGTGGTTGCTTAAATATTGACTAGGAACAGGAAAATATTGGGAATACAAAAGAAAACAGCATTTGTATTTGGAGTTGAGTGAGTGTTGCCACATTTTAACAAAGACCCAATCTGCACAAAAATCCTATAACAGGAACTGTTATAATCTCCAATTTTAAGATAATAAAATTAAAATTCAGAGAAGTTAATTAACTAGTTGCAAAGTTGCAAACTAGTAAGCGGCAGAGCCAGCATTAGCTCAGTTTTTTCTGTCCAAAATCATAGCAGACAACAGATAAATGCACTTAATATGAAACTCTAAGACCAGCTGGTAGAAGCAGACAGCAAGGAGAAGTGACAGCTGGAAGCAAAGCACAAAACAGAAGGTAATTAGGAAAGCAGAAGAGCTCAGCCTTTCGTTGTAGCCACCAACAGTACTGTAAACTTTAACAGCTCCTGAGGATATCTCAAAATAATACTTTCAAATGCTCTAAAGATAAAAGCTGCCTAATTGGAGGTTCAGTCTTGTACAATTGAGAAACTTGCCATTTCTTAACACTTTCAAGTTCATTCTCATTATCCAATGTCACACACTGCTCTGTCATTTCTGGATCAGTTGTACTGTAAAAGCACAATACAGTAATATACATATTGAAAAATCCAAGGCATTACCATACATTGCAAAGTTTGCTCTACTAAGAGAACAAGGTTCAGGTCCCAGATCTGCCACTGTGTCAAGATTCAACCTTCTCTGAAACTCAGTCTCTTCATCTGTAAAATGAGCTCAGTGTGTGCTACGTGCTACCTGTAAAATTTGATGATTCCTCAAGATTAAATCATCTTTGATATACTCTGTTTATTAAGACATGGACTTTTTAAAAAGGTTGCAGTAAAAAGTAATTAAGAAATATTCAGTACCTGGTAGGGTAAACTTCGGTAACCTGAAAATTCTTTCAGTGGACTATTTCATTTAATCATGCTGCACAGTGAGGTATCATGGTACTATTCCATATCAGATATTAAGTTAATAAACTGATTAAAGGATAGACTTAAATGAATGAATAATGATTCATAATTGTTTTCAAGGCAAACAAAAATATTCTGGATAAATACTAAAATTTTGAGGTTGCTTGTAGACCAGTTTATAGGCTGGTTTTTAGAATATGGTATGAAATGTACAACAACAAAAAAAACAACCAACCAATAAATAAATAAATCTTATCTTTGAACAGTAAGTGGGGCCTGGGTTTTGCTTATGTATATTCTTCTAAAAACGAATTCTTTTATAGAACTATTTTGTGGTAAAGACTATTAAAAGATCTGTGCCACTAATATATCAAATGATTTGTGAGTCCTAATTTCCTTATATACCAAGCTACTTCATTTCCTATAGAAATAACAGTTAACACATATTGAGCACTTACTGTGTGCCAAGCACTATTCTTAGTATTTTACATGTACTGACTTGTGAAGTTGAAACTGCTATTACCCTCTTTTCATAGATGAGAAAATGGAAATAGAAGATGTAAGTAACTTGCCCAAGATCAGCTTGTAAGTGGTGAAACAAGAATTCAATTCAAATCCAGGGTAGTCTCACCCAAGTATAACTATTATACTAACTGCTTTTCTCAGCTCAACTGTGTACTTTTTTAAAGACAAGGAACAAAACTTACACATATTCCCAGTGCCTAGAACATTTCTCTAGTTAGCAGACTACCTGCCATAAGGTAAGGACTCGGTATAGCTACAGAATTAAACCTAATCTTCATCTTACAATGAAGTCAATCAGAAATGGGCAACAAATTAAAGGAAATGTGCTTCTGTATATGGAGATTTGTCTGCATTAATTCTCTTAATGCAGACAATTCTCCACATAAATTACTTTACTTTTAGTGGTAGAGAGGTGATACAGGCAACTGCATGCGGTGGGCAGGGACATGATACACTGGGATTAAAAGTGAGATACTCTTTCAGTCCTGCTTTACTCCACTTTCAAAAAGTGTTACGTTAAGGGTTTCCTATGGAAATAGCTTTGACTTAAGAAACCACCTTAAAACTAGTCAGAGACAGAGGGGAGAGGAAAAGATGGCGATGTGAGTAGGGTGGCGGAAATCTCCTCCCCAAACCATACATATTTTGAAAATACAGCAAATACAACTATTTCTAAAAGAGTGACGAGAAGTTACAGTACACCAGCCAGTCTACATCTGCGAGAGCCCAACATCTCACGGAAAAGGGTATGGTACAGAGCTGCAACCCGGCGGGACCCAAGTGTTCCCCCACCCCAGCTCACCAGCGGGAGGAAAACAGTCAGAGGCAGGGAGGGAGTAGAAGCACAGGACTGCTAAATAACCAGCCCTAGTGATCTACCCTGGGAGCACACACACACACTGCATGGTGCTCTGGATATTAGAGGAGCAGAAAAGCAAAATCCGAGACTAAGACTGTGAATAGGTTCCTACAGCTGGCTGCTCTGGGACAAAAAAAAGGCAGGCTCTTTAAAAGTCTTAAAGGGACAAGAGTTTAACACATGGACAAAACTGTTGTGACACACGCAGCTCAGCAGGCTGGGAACTTTAAGGAGCTTCAAGTGCCCAATCTCCCTGGTTGGCAACACAGCTCCAAGGGCCCTCACCGCGATAAGCAGCCTGATGTTCCTAACTCCCTGCTGGCACCTGTAAGCAAACCGGCTGTCCCCTCCATTGCTGCAGACCAGCTGGAGAGGAGCCCCACCCTACTGCAACCACACAGCTTAACACAGAGGCTTTTCTCTGCGTGCAGCTAACCGGCCTAGACCCAGAGGCTGCTCCCTGTGCGCGGTTGACCGGAACAGAGAGTGGATTTGGGAGCACAGACTGGGAGGCATGAAGGGGCTTTGTTCTCGCAGCAGAACACATGCCGCTTGCCTGCAACACCTGCCAGTGCCCTAGGCCATCCCGAGGGCCTCCCCACCCATGGTAGCTCAGGGGATTAACCCAGAGGTTGCTCCCTGCGTGCAGTTGACCAGCACAGACAGTGGAGACAGGCAAGGCGACCAGCAAGCAGGAAGGGACTTTGCTTTCTGAGCTGACACATGCGCCATTTGCCAATGACCACTCTGTTTCCATGAAAAGGCAGAAGAACCTTGTTCAATCCTAAATCCCTCAAACACCAGAAAGAGGGCTTGGTAAGATGGAAACCACCAATCTTCCTGAAAAAGAATTCAAAATAAGTCATAAGCATGCTGATGGAGCTACAGAAAAATATTCAAGAGCTAAGGGATGAAATCAGGAGGGAGATAACAAATGAAACAATGGAAGGATTTAAGAGCATACTGGATGAGGTGAAAGAGACTGCTAATGGAATAGAAATCAGAGAACTGGAATACAGAGAAGCTGAGGCAGAGAGAGAAGAAAGGATCCCTAGGAATGAATATTAAGAGAACTATGTGACCAATCCAAATGGAACAATATTCGCATTATAGGGGTACCAGAAGAAGAAGAGACTGAAAAAGGGACAGAAAGTGTCTTTGAAGAAATAATTGCTGAAAACATCCCCTATCTGGGGAAGGAAATAAGTCTTTCAGGCCATGGAAGTCCACAGATCTCCCAACACAAAGGACCCAAGGAGGACAACACCAAGACATATAATTATTAAAATGGCAAAGATCAAAGACAAGGACAGAGTATTAAAAGCAGCCAGAGAGAGAAAAAAGATCACCTACAAAGGAAAACCCATCAGGCTATCATCAGACTTCTCAGCAGAAACCTTACAAACAAGAAGGGAATGGTATAGTCAATGCAATGAAACAGAAGGGCCTCGAACCAAGAATACTCTATCCAGCAAGGTTATCATTTAAATTTCAAGGAGGGATTAAACAATTCCCAGATAAGCAAAAGTTGAGGGAATTTACCTCCCACAAACCATCTCTACAGTGTATTTTAAAGGGACTGCTCTAGATGGAAGTATGCCTAAGGCTAAATAGCTGTCACCAGAGAAGACAAAACCACAGCAAAGGAAGTAGACCAACTAAATACTAACTAAATGCAAAATTAAATCAGCTATCCACAAAGTCAGTCAAGGGAAACACAAAGAATACAGAATAAGACACCTAACATAAAGAGTGGAGAAGGAAGAAAAAGAAAAGAGAGAAATAAAGAATCATCAGACTGTGTTTACAATGGCGTAATAAGTGAGTTAAGTTAGATGGTTAGATAGTAATAAAGCTGCCCTTGAACGTTTGGTAACCATGAATCTAAAGCCTGCAATGGCACTAAGTACATATCTATTGATAATCATGCTAAATGTAAATGGACTGAAGGCACCAATCAAAAGACACAGAGTTACAGAATGGATTAAAAAAAGCAAGACTCACCTATATGCTACTTACAAGAGAATCACTTCAAACCCAAAGACATACACAGACTAAAAGTGAAGGGATGAAAAAAGATACTTCATGCAAACAATAGGGAGAAAAAAGCAGGTGGTGCAACACTTTTATCAGATAAAATAGACTTCAAAACAAAGAAAGTAACAAGAGACAAAGAAGGATGTTACATAATCATAAAGGGGTCAGTCCAACAAGAGGATATAACCATTATAAATATCTATGCCCCCAACACAGGAGTACCGACATATGTGAAACAAACACTAACAATTAAAGGAGTTAAAAGAATGCAATGCATTCATTTTAGGAGACTTCAACACACCACTCACTCCAAAAGACAGATCAACCAGACAGAAAATAAAGACACAGAGGCACTGAACAACACATTAGAACAGATGGACCTAACAGACATCTATAGAACATTCCACCCAAAAGCAGCAGGATACACATTCCTCTGAAGTGCACATGCAACATTTTCTGGAATAGACCACATACTAGGCCACAAAGAGTCTCAGCAAATTCAAAAAGATTGAAATTGTACCAACCAACTTCTCAGATCAAACAGTTTAAAACTAGAAATAAATTGTACAAAGAAAACAAAAAGGCTTACAAACACATGGAGGCTTAACAACATGCTCCTAAATAATCAATGGATCAATGACCAAATAAAAACAGAGATCAAGCAATATATGGAGATGAAAACAACAGCACAATGCCCGAACTTCTGTGGGACACAGTGAAGGCAGTTCTAAGAGGAAAGTATATAGCAATCCAGGCCTATTTAAAGAAGGAAGAACAATCCCAAATGAACAGTCTAAATTCACAATTATTGAAACTGGAAAAAGAAGAACAAATGAGGCCCAAAGTCAGTAGAAGAAGGGACATAATAAAGATCAGAAAAGAAATAAATAAAATAGAGAAGAATAAAACAATAGGAAAAAATTAAAGAAACCAAGAGCTGGATCTTTGAGAAAAAAAACAAAATAGATAAACCTTTAGCCAGACTTATCAAAAAAAGAATCTACACACACATAAACAGAATCAGAAATGAGAAAGGAAAAATCACGACGGACACCACAGAAATACAAGGAATTATTAGAGAATATTATGAAAAACTATATGCTAACAAACTGGATAACCTAGAAGAAATGGACTACTTTCTAGAAAAATACAACCTTCTAAAACTGACCCAGGAAGAAACAGAAAATCTACACAGACCAATTACCAGCAATGAAATTGAATCAGTAATCAAAAAACTACCCAAGAACAAAACTGGACCAGATGGATTCATTGGTGAATTTTATCAGACATTTAGAGAAGACATTATACCCATTCTCCTTAAAGTTTTCCAAAAAATAGAAGACTAGGGAATACTTCCAAACTCATTTTATGAAACCAGCATCACTCTAATACCAAAACTGGGCAAAGACACCACACACAAAAAAAATTACAGACCAATATCCCTGATGAACATAGATGCAAAAATACTCAACAAAATATTAGCAAACCAAATTCGAAAATACACCAAGAGGATTATACACCATGATCAAGTGGGATTCATCCCAGGGATGCAAGGATGGTATAACATTAAAAAATCCATCAACATCATCCACTATATCAATAAAAAGGAGGACAAAAATCACATGATCATCTCCATAGATGCTGAAAAAGCATTTGACAAAATTCAATACCTATTCATGATAAAAACTCTTAACAAAATGGGTATAGAGGGCAAGTACCTCAACATAATAAAGGCCATATATGACAAACCCACAGCCAACATCATACTTAACAGCGAGAAGCTGAAAGCTTTTCCTTTAAGATTGGGAACAAGACAAGGATGCCCACTCTCCCCACTTTTATTCAAAACAGTTCTAGAGGTCTTAGCCACGGCAATCAGACAACACAAAAAAGTAAAAGCATCCATATTGGTAAAGAAGTCAAACTGTCATTGTTTGCAGATGACATGATATTGTACATAAAAAACCCTAAAGAATCCACTCCAAAACTACTAGAACTAATATCTGAATTCAGCAAAGTTGCAGGATACAAAATTAACACAGAGAAGTCTGTTGCATTCCTATATACTAACGATGAACTAGCAGAAAGAGAAATCAGGAAAACAATTCCATTCACAATTGCATCAAAAAGAATAAAATACCTAGGAATAAACCTGACCAAGGAAGTGAAAGACTATACCCTGAAAACTATAAAACTCTTAAAAGAAATTAAAGAGGACACTAATAAATGGAAATTCATCCCATGTTCTTGGGTAGGAAGATTTAATATTGTCAAAATGGCCATCCTGACCAAAGCATTCTACAGACTCAATGCAATCCCTATCAAAATACTGACAGCATTCTTCAATGAACTGGAACAAATAGTTCTAAAATTCATTTGGAATCACAAAAGAGCCCGAATAACCAAAGCAATACTGAGAAGGAAGAATAAAGCAGGGGGGATTATGCTCCCCAACTTCAAGCTCTACTACAAAGCCACAGTAATCTAGACAATTTGGTACTGGTACAAGAACTGACCCATAGACCAGTGGAACAGAATAGAGAACCCAGATATAAACCCAAGCATATATGATCAATTAATATATGATAAAGGAGCCATGGACATACAATGGGAAATGACAGCCTCTTCAGCAGCTGGTGTTGGCAAAACTGGACAGCTACATGTAAGAGAATGAAACTGGATTACTGTCTAACCCCATACACAAAAGTAAACTCAAAATGGATCAAAGACCTGAATGTAAGTCATGAAACCATAAAACTCTTAGAAAAAAACATAGGCAAAAATCTCTTGGACATAAACATGAGCAATTTCTTCATGAACATATCTCCCCGGGGAAGGGAAACAAGCAAAAATGAACAAGTGGGACTATATCAAACTAAAAAGCTTCTGTACAGCAAAGGATACCATCAGTAGAACAAAAAAGCATCCTACAGTATGGGAGAATATATTAATAAATGACATATCTGATTAGGGGTTGACATAAAAAATATATAAAGAGCTCATGCACCTCAACAAACAAAAAGCTAATAATCCAATTAAAAAATGGGCAGAGGATCTGAACAGACACTTCTCCAAAGAAAGTCAGATGGCCAACAGGCACATGAAAGGAAGTTCCACATTGCTAATCATCAGAGAAATGCAAATTAAAACCACAATGAGGTATCACCTCACACCAGTTAGGATGGCCAACATCCAAAAGACAAAGAATAACAAAAGTTGGCGAGGATGTGGAGAAAGGGCAACTCTCCTATACTGTTGGTGAGGATGTAAATGAGTTCAACCATTGTGGAAAGCAGTATGGATGTTCCTCAAAAAACTCAATATAGAAATACCACTTGACCCAGGAATTCCACTCCTAGGAATTTACCCTAAGAATTCAGGAGCCCAGTCTGAAAAAGACGTATGCACCCCTATGTTTATCACAACATTATTTACAATAGCCAAGAAATGGAAGCAACCTAAGAGTCCAGCAGTAGATGAATGGATAAAGAAGGTGTGGTACATACATACAATGGAGTACTATTCAGCCATAAGAAGAAAACAAATCCTACCATTTGCAACAACATGGATGGAGCTAGAGGGTATTATCTTCAGTGAAATAAGCCAGGAGGAGAAAGACAAGTATCAAATGAAAACTCATTTGTGGAGTATAACAACAAAGCAAAAACTGAAGGAACAAAACAGCAGCAGACTCACAGAACCCAAGAATGGACTACCAGTTACCAAAGGGAAAGGAACGGGGATGGTGGTTGGGAAGGGAGGGATAAGGGGAATAAGGAGTATTACGATTAGCACACATAATGTAGGGGGAGGGTACAGGAAGGCAGTATAGCACAGAGAAGACAAGTAGTGAATCTATAGCATCTTACTACGCTGATGGACACTGACTGTAATGGGGCATGTGGTGGGGACTTAATAATGGGGGAATCTAGTAACCACAATGTTGCTCGTGATTGTATATTAATGATACCAATAGTCTGAGACAGACAAGTATTCAACTCCATCAAAAGGAGAAATCTCTAGAGTACACAGGGAATGCCATATTCTGCTGTCAGGTAATCTCAGTTTTCAAAGATAGAGATTAAAGGTTAAAGCAGCTAAGGAGAGAAAATAATGGATATATGAAGGTAAACATTTAACTCTTTTTAACAGAAGCAAAATTTTCCAACATTTTCACAACTTGGTTTTATTTCACTACTTACAGTGCACTTTCCGTATCTGCTGTATTTTCTTCCATTTTCTGAGACTACATAGAGGTAAATAAAGTTGTCATGAGATCCTACAGCCAGGAAGGTGCCATCTAGAATGAAATATGCAAAAGTGTTGAAATAGGAAATATATTGATAGATTTATTTTCTGTTATTTTTATTGGACCTCTACTAAATGATATTTTATAAATGTTGTTAAATCTCATCAATTTAACTATTATTTGGCATTTGATGAATGAATCCTTCCTTTATTAAGCACACTTGAAAAACAAATGGTCATCTAGTCCAATACATAATCCCTTCTTGGAGGTACCCTCGGGTCTCAGACTCCAGCCTCTTTTCCTTCTAGTTAGGTATCAACCAGCTCTGGCGAGGATAACCTGCTTTTATGGGTCTACGTACACAGTATTCATATGCCAAGCTGAGCATATAATGGTGCATTTCAGCTAAGCACATATGACCTGTCTTATTACAGGGTAGGTTCTCTTGGGAAGGGACCACATTCTCTTTAATGGTCTTCTCCATTGCACTTACCATCTGTCACAGATGGTCAGTAAAGTCCAACTGATCTTCAGATTTTCATTGCTACATCTGCAGTAGTTATTTGCTATTATAGCACTAAAAAAAGCCAAGCCAAAACAAAACCTTTTCTGCTTCAAGATAATTCTTGCCAGGCTTAAAGTTTGAGCAAATGCTTTTCCTGTCCTGTTCAACGCAGAGAATAGTATTTTGTTTCCTTTGAAACAACTTAGAAGAAATAAAAAAAGATTCTTTGGACCCTATAATGATCCAATGACCACTGGAACATATTTTTGAATGTAAGCAAATGTTACCAGTTTAACTCCAGGAAGAATGATATGAATCAAAATCGTATCAGTAACAGGAAAAAGGAACTGGAATGTTATGGAAACTTAGTATTTTGAATAAAGTACAAAGAATTATTCAAATAAGGCTAACATTTATCAACTTTTTATCAGTTGAGTATTTTATCTAATCATT
Source organism: Smutsia gigantea (assembly GCA_032199065.1). NCBI lineage: Eukaryota > Metazoa > Chordata > Mammalia > Pholidota > Manidae > Smutsia > Smutsia gigantea. Next base: position 15,694 of record JAVSCE010010978.1, read on the forward strand.
ACTGTGTAACCAATAACAATATAACTAGATTTTATGTAAAAAAGTTGTGTATTTTGAATATTACTGTAATTTTGTATATTCTTATACAAAGAAAAGGTTGCTAAATAGGTATAACATTCAGCCTAATACCTATTCAAAATTCTATTTCTGTGTAGTTCCAGAAAAATATTGGATTTGATTATACTGTATTCTACTTTCAACTGCAAATACAGTTGCATAAGTTTGTTCTAAATTTATGTGTGATGATGATTTAGAATGTTTAACTTTAGCAGATATTTTTAGTTTCCTGCAGCAGAATTTAATCTGATGTTAGGGGAAACACATTCAATGCTTAACAACTCTAGAGAGCAGAGAAGAAAGCAGCCACCTTTATTGTAAGTAAAAATATGCAATTACAAAGAAATGCTGTGAATGACAGGATGGGGGTAAATCTGCCTACCTACTGAGTAGCGCATCACAGAGAGCTGCTCATTCCCATCTGTGTGAATAGAAACTAGATCTCTGGTTTCTGCATCCAGAACAAACCACCTGTTAAGTAAAAATCAAGAATTTCTTCAGATATTATCATTTACAGAAAAAGAAAAGGTTGCTTTTTTCTCCCTTTTAAAAAAATTTTAAGACATTCTAGTAATTTCCTTAAGTATGACAGGTTTCCCTCTTCTAATGAAGGATGACTTCATTTTGCAAAATACGTTGCTAGATACAACAAATATACTTATATGGGCCCAGGTATGTTCTCATTTCTATTTAGGTATTCACCGAATGCCAACTGTGACTCACTGCTAGGTACCGTCTCAATAAAAATAAGATGACAGGATTGGTGTTCTTGAAGATTATATGAGTTACAGAAAAGGAAACAAGGCAACTCAAAGCAAAGAACAATTAAGTGCCAATATCAGTGATGGTAACTTTGTATAAAGAGAGTAACAGAAGGAAAATGAGAGAGCAGACATAGGAAAACCTTTAGGGAGGATGTAGGATATGGGTTGAGCTGAACACTGAGGAAAAGAAGTACAGGCAATTCAGGAAGGAGGAGTGACAGTTGCACAGGAACGGAAGCTGGAAGGAACATGATACAGTATAAAGGTAAGAGGGAAAGGCAGAGTGCCATTCACTTGGTGTGACTTCAAAGGAACCAGCGGGGACACTTTGCCTCCCCAGTACCTCCAACACCTGTACAGGGCCACTCCACTCAAATCCTTGAAAGACAGTATTTCATTCACATTTATAGGAAAAATCAACATGTTAAAAAAAAGCCTCTTGTGAGGTAAAACAATGACTTAAATCCAACTACATAATAAATGACTCTTATCAGACCTTTTTCTAAGAGTGCTTGAAGGAAGGGATGATGCTTCAGAAGAGCATGGGCAAGATACGCGGTGTAAAGAAAAGACTGGAACCTAAGTACAACTGATGGTTGGTTGGATAAGTGAGAGGAAGGCCGCTATGGACAGCATGCATAACCGGTTGGAGGAGGTTAGAACTGAGCACTGCTTGGCTCAGATCAGGCACTAAATAAATATTTGTAGGAGGAATAAATGAAAAAATATAAAATAAATGTTGAACATGACAAAAACCAAGTTTTAATAAATATTTAATAGTAGTGCAGTGTAAAGAAGAAATGGTTAGGGCAGAGAATGGGACAAGACTAGAAAAAAAAACACAAATATAATCTCATATAATTGGATGGGACAAGAGCATCAAGTTTCGTTTTTAACTATTCAGATGGGAAAAATTCTACTCCTAAAATAAAACAATAACAGAGATCATAATGGTAGTTCTTTTTCATTTCGAAGCATAACAAGTATCTGGAGAGAAACCATCTTCCCTTCAGATTAAAAGAAATATTACTTAAGAGAGAGGAAAGAAAGGGCTTCAAGGAATTAAGGAATTAAAAAAATTTTTTAGTGATGTTACATTAACATAACAAGGTAGAGGATGAAAAACGAAAAGATCCCAACTCTTTACTATCAGTGAAATCCCTTTCTAAACAGTCAGGAATGAATTTTAGTAACTTGGGAGTTCTGGGCTGAAATTTCTAGGTAGCTAACCCAGCTGATAAATTCTCTTCTACTCAGGTAAGAGAAATGGCTTCTCTTTGTGAACAACTGAGTTCAGGCCAATCAGCACAACACTGGTTCTTTGCAGTCTTATGCTGCATTTATTTACTGATCATTTCCATTGCAAAAGGTACATTAGAAACATACTTTATTTCAACTGGACATACTTTATTGCAACTGTACAATACCCACAGATTTTAGGTTTCTTCTGAGAATGTAATTCATTCATCAATTTTTATGGTTACCACAGGGAAGCTCCTCTGAACCAAGAAATGCCAAAACTGATGCCAAGTAAACTGCCTTTGCAGAATAAGGGAACAAAATACTCCAACTCAGACTGAATAGATACACCTAAAGAACAAAGAGATATGGTGCCACTCTGCAGGTATCATTTTTAATGAGTTTATGGAAACTTTACCTTCTTAGACATTTAAAAATTATCAATTTTTATTTTTGAGAAGCCTCCACTGATACCATTTTAAGACTGTTTCCAAGTCAGTTTAATCCACCTAGGAAAACTAAACAATTTTTTTGGAATCTCCCTTAGGAAGTTAAAAAAAAAAAACGACAACAAACCAGAATGTCTGTTGGCATAACATCTAGAAACCTAAAACTCTGTGTCATTTACTAGTTGAGATGGTAGCTATCAAAAAAGAAAGAAAAACCATTAACTTTTTTCTATTTATTTAATTACCTATCAGTTTAATTCTACTTTTAGCAAGTAATTTTTAATAATTCAGTATCTTTATGAAAAGTATACCATTTCCACATGGACCCCCAGCTATAATTTAAAAATGCCTACCCTTTTCATTCCATCAATTATGTTCTACTTCAGAAAAGACTTTGGGGCTCAGGACCCCTGTCCCTGAGAAAGGTATGGAGAGGACAAAAATCCTCTAGCAAAGGGAATTTTCTGGAAATTATTCAAGTTGTCACTGTGCTGAACTGTACTCTTATTCTAGAGGACATACATTGAGACCAAGGTTTTGCCTTAAGGTAATCTGGAATCATTATGGGGCTCTCTTTATATGGCATAAAGGACCTAATGGATTTTTCTAAATGTAATTACTCTGTTTCAGAAATGGGAAATCTTTGGTCATACACTTAAGCTAATCTGACCTGTGAATTAAGTAGCAAAAAGTAGTACTACCATTTATCTTGATGACTTTTTTTTAGTTTATTTTGATATCATTAATCTACAATTAAATGAGTAATATTATGGTGATTACACTACCCCCTTCATCAGGTCCCCCCCCCCCCAACCCCATTACAGTCACTGTCTATCAGCGTAGTGAGATGCCATAGAGTCACTACTTGTCCTCTCTGGGTTGTACAGCCCTCCCCGTGCCCCCCTAACATTACATCTGCTAATCGTGATGTCCCTTTTTCCCCCTTGCCCCACCCTTCCCACCCATCCTCCCCACTCCCTTTCCCTTTGGTAACTATTAGTCCATTCTTGGGTTCTGTGAGTCTGCTGCTGTTTTGTTCTTTCAGTTTTTTTCTTTGTTCTTATACTCCACATATGAGTGAAATCATTTGGTACTTGTTTTTTTCAGCTTGGCTTATTTCACTGAGCATAATACCCTCTAGCTCCATCCATGTTGCAAATGGTAGGATTTGTTTTCTTCTTATGGCTGAATAATATTCCATTGTGTATATGTATCACCTCTTCTTTATCCATTCATCTACTGATGGACACTTAGGTTGCTTCCATTTCTTGGCTATTGTAAATAGTGCTGTGATAAACATAGGGGTGCATCTGTCTTTTTCAAACTGGGCTGCTGCATTCTTAGGGTAAATTCCTAGGAGTGGAATTCCTGGGTCAAATGGTATTTCTATTTTGAGTATCTTGATGACTTTTTAAAAAGATACTACAGGCACACCTCATTTTATTGTACTTCCCTTCACTGCACTTGGCAGATACTGTGGTTTTTGCTTTTTTTTACAAATTGAAGGTTTAAGACAACTCTGTCAATCAAGTCTGTCAGCACCACTTTTCCAACAGCATTTGCTCACTCTGTGTCTGTCACATTTTAGTAATTTTTGCAGTATTTCAAATTTTTTCATTATGACTTAACATGTTTTGGTGATGTGATCAGTGATTACTGCTCTCTGAAAGCTCAGATGATGGTTAGCATTTTTTGGCAATGAAGTGTTTTTAAATTAAGGTATGTACTATTTTTTTTAAGACAATGCTATCACATAATTAAGAGACTAAAGTATAGTATAAACATAAGTTTTAAATGCACTGGGGAACCAAAAAATTCATTGACTTGCTTTATTGCGATACTTGCTTTACTGCAGTGGTCTGAAACCGAACCCTGCAAATTCTCTGAGGTATGCCCTCACACTGATATCTTAGTGGCAAAAAAAGAATCATAAGAATTTAAAGCTGGGTAGTATCATATTTTACTAAACAAATATATATCTGTTCATAATATGAGTCTAGCAACATTCATCATAATATAAAGCATGTCTTCTGTACGGCAGGTTTGTAAAACTCCCTACCCTGCTCTATTATGATCTACTCATAAGAATATTCTTTTGTGGCTTTTATAATCAGCAAAATGTAAAGTCAAAAACAGAGCAAGAAAAGTGCAATCCAACCCTCTTATTTTACAAATAAGAACACTGAAATTCTGTGATGTCAAAACACCTGAACAGTCTCATCAAGCACCAAGTTAGTGGCAGAGCCAAGCCAGGGCTTCTTGCCCTTGTGCTTTTCACTACAGCACACCTGGGCAGGGCATGACTCCATGGAAAGTGCTCTATGTCTTTGAGATACAGTAACATTTAGGGACAGGGAAGAAAGGAGTCAGCAAAGGGGCAGAATAGGATTTTATAATCTGTGGAGACAGAATGAGTTCATGAAGTAGTAAATAATTTAAAGTAATATGAATTATATATATATAAGTAATAAGGATTATGAAGTTTTACAGCAGTGAGTAATCACATCAAATATGGCAAGGAGGGACATACATTGGCAGAGAGGCATAGGTAAGAAACTACAAAAAAAGGCTGGAGTGTATATAAAGGACAACTTGACCATTCTAGCTGGAGTGGTGAGGAAAAATTTTTTGACGAGTTTTAAAGGCCAGGCTAACAAGTTTGGATTCCACTGTTAAGGTATCAAGAAGCCTTTAGAAATATTTTAGTACAGTTAGTTTATAGCCTCCTGCATTTGCTCAGTCCATTCCTCCTGCTTGGTATGAGCTCCTCACTCTTTAACCTCCTCAGGATCCAAGAACTCCTTCAAAGTGGGACAAATTCCATCTCCTCAGTAAAGCATTCTCAGACCACTCAGGGTAGTAATTTCTCTGTTGGATCTACAAGCATTAGTGTGTTTACTCAAGTAATATTGATATTACTTGAATAATATTAATCTTTATCTTTTTATGTAGTATCTAAGAAGGTTAAAATCTCCTTGGAGCAGGGATCATATCTCCTATTTTCTTTGTGCCACTTCGCTGTTTGTAGTACAGTGCTTTACAAGTTGCAGGAACTCAACAATCATTTGAAGAGTGACTCAGAACTAGAGCTGTACAAGGTAGAACTCAGGAGATTCATGCTGCTGGAGTCTAAAGACAAATGTGCACCTTGGGAAATGAGCTCAGGAGCACCATAGGCCAAGTAAATAACACCAAATTACAGAGGGAAAAGCTATTCTTTTCTAAGTTTTCTCTCTTAATTACAGCAAAGAAGAAAGTCTCAGCTAAAATTTGGTAACAGTACTTTAACTACATCACTGGCTTGCCAACCGTCAAAACTGATGAGTTGAGCTGGATCACTTTTGTTTCTGTCCAGGCCTAGGGTTCTTTAATTCCAGATCAAAAACTAACTTCTTTACCTATCAGGCTCATTTTCCCAGCCTGCTTCCTTGTCAAAATTGTCACTATCACTGTAGACCAGAAGCTCTGATCTTCTTTGAAGTCACCTCCCTCAGTCTGCCTACTCCCTTTTTCATCCCTCTACATTATATACAGTATACTCTATATGCTGACTGACTTCTGTGGATTTCTTTCTTTGAAACAATTTACAGCCTTAACTTCTGCTTTTTATCCTCTCTGTCATCATTTCCAGCCTACTGATTTCTCTAATTCTGGATGTCCCACTTTCATATACCAGCCTTTAAAAGGACAATGGTGAAAACTCCTTGACGTTGGTTTGGAAATGGAACCGGGTCCAACCAAGATCAGAGTAAAGTTCTGTGTGAACTGCTGGGAGAATTTTGTTTGCGCTGATACAGAGCTGATATCCTGATGGGATGGTAAATATATCTGGTTTCTCTGAGGTCTGGAGGTGGTATAAAGATTAAGTGCCTTTTGAGAAACTAGTTTCAAAAACAGGAAGGGGAAGAAGGGTGATTAATTGGGGTCTTAGAAAAATCAAGCAGAGTGTATTTTTACCAGTAAATCAGAGATTATAAACTTTCAAATTTTCAGGTTCACCTGTATTGTAATCTTTATGAAGAATTTTAAATCCCATCAAGAAACCCAAATTCAAAAAAATAGAATGTTATATTTGAAAATAATGTGTGGGGTGCCTGTGTAATTTATTAAATGTTTTATAATCATTGGTTTAATAAATCTAAGACTTTGCTAACAGTTAACAATTATTAATATATAATTTTTATACAGTTGTATGCTCTAAATCTTTCAGTTTTATAGATGTCAGCCTTATTAAAGTTCTTAATGCCAAAATAACCCCGATACCAAAACCAGACAGACATAATAAGAAAACTACACACCAACATCCCTTTTGAATACAGATGAAAAACTCTTCAACAAAATACTAACAAACTGAATCTAGCAACGTCTAAAAAAGAATTATTCACCATGACCAAGTAGGATTTATCTCAGGAATACAAGGTTGATTTAACACCTGAAAATTAATTAGTGTTAATACTCCATGTTAATAAAGGACAAAAACCCTGGTATCTCAATAGACTTATTGAGATTTATATGGCAAACTCCAATACATTTCCACAATTAAAAATTCTCAACAAACTAAGAACAGAGGGAAAATTCTTCAACATGACAAAGGGCATCTACGAAGAACTCACAACTAACATTATACTTAATGGTGAAAGGCTGGATGCTTTCCCTCTAAGATAGAGTACGAGATAAAGATGACCACACCTGCCACTTATATTCAAAATTGTACTGGAGGTTCTAGTCAGGACAATCAGGCAAGGGAAAGAAAAAGCATTCAGTTACAAAGGAGAAAACTCTTTATAATTTGCAGATTACATAATCTTGTATGTATAAAATCCTAAGAAAACCACACACACACACAAAAAAACCCTATTAGACTAAGGAAAAAATTTATCAAAGTTGTAGGATACAAGATCAATATACAAAAGGCATATTTTGAAAATGAAATTGAGAAAAAAAATTCATTTAAAATAGCATCAAGAGCTTGACACACTTAGGTATAAATTTAACATACAAATATGTACTGTAAAAATGAAAAACATTTTTGAAAGAAACTGAAGATCTATAAATGAAAAAACATCTCTTCATAAATTGGAAGACAATATTGTTATGATGATGACATTCCCCAAACTCATCTATAAAGAAAAAACCAACCCCTATCAAAATGCCAGCTGGCTTCTTTGTAGATACTGACAAGCTGATCTTAAAATCCATGAGGAAATTCAAAGGATCCATAATTGCCAAAACAACCTTGAAAGTTGAGGACTCATTTCTCAATTTCAAAACTTACTGCAAAGCCACAATAATCAAGACTGTGGTACTGACATATGATGGGCATGTAGATCAATGGAACAGAACTGAGAATCCAAATAGAAACCCATATGTTTATGGTCAACTGATTCTTGACAAGGGGTCTACACTGTTCAATAGAGAAAGAATAGTCTTTTCAACAAATGTACTATAACAACTGGATATCCAAATGGAAAAGAATGAAGTTGTTTATCTACTTTGCACTATATACAAAGATTAACTCAAGACCAATCAGGCACCTAAAGGTAAGAGCTAAAACTGTAAAATTCTTAGGAGTAAATCCTATGACCAAGAGATAAGCAAAAGGCTAAATCATATTATAAAAAAATTTTAAACTTTTTGTGCCACGAATGTTACCATCAAGAAAATGAATAGACAACCCTTGGAATAAGAAACAACATTTGCAAATCATGTATCTGATAAGGTACTCATATCCAATATATATAAAGAATTCTCAACAACTCAATAATAAAAAGCAAACCAACTCAAGGGCACAGGATATGAACACACATTTCTCTAAAGAGGTTATACAAGTGGCTAATAAGTGCATGAAAAATATAGTCAACATAATTAGCCCTCAGAAAAATGGAAATCAAAACCATAATGAAAAAACACTTCATACTCCTTGGGATGGCTATAATCAAAATACAATGACAAGTGTTGGTAAGGCTGCAGAGAAATCCACATATTTTGCTGGTGGAATTATGTGTGTAGCTGTATGGAAAACAGTTTGGTAGTTCCTCAAAATGTTGAACACAGAGTTACCACAGATTCAGCAACTCTATTCTTTGGTATATACCCAAGAGAGGTAAGTCCACAGAAAAACTTGTTCATGAATATTCATAGCAGCATATTCAAAGTAGCCAAAAGTGGAAATAACTCAAATGTCCATCAACTGACGAAGGTATACCCATACAATGGCATATTGTTTGGCCAGAGAAAGAAATGAAGTACTTATGCACGCTGTACAACATGGATGAACCTTGAAAACATGGGAAGTGAAAAGAGTGAGACAGACAACACCACATATTGTATGGTTCTATTTATATGAAAAATCCAGAATAGGAAAACCTATAGAAACAGAGAGTAGATCAGTTGCCTAAGGCAGGGGGGGAAGTGGGTGAAATAATGAGGAGAGACTGCTAATGGGTAAACAGGGTGTTTTTTTTGGGGGGTGTAATGAAAATGTTTTGAAATTAGCTTGTGAAATGGTTGCACAACCCTGTGAACTTATTAAAAATGACTGAATTGTACACTTTAATTGGATGAATTTTATGGTCTATGAATTGTGTCTCAATGCTGTTACAGGTCATAAACTATATAAAGCTTACTCTGTAAGGATTAGCATATTAAGGAAGAACTATGTCCACTTAGGGCTATGTATTTTTCTCCCTTAGAAATTGTACTAGTAATATTCTTTAGAAAATGGTAATTTTATTTATCACTGTGATAATTTATACACACTTGGACTTACTTCTTGATTACAAGGAGATTTCTAGATATAGGCATGAAGATATCTTTAAACATTCTCCAAATTACCTTTTCTGGATCATGTACAATTTATACCTGTGTTGGGTCATACTTAAAAAAAAAATTTATACCTGTGTTGTGTCATACTTAAAAAAAAAATTCCTTGCCCAAAGAGACTCTTTTCAGGCTTAGGGTCGAGTGACAATAATCTGACTGGCTACCACTGAGGAACTTTTATAGCCAGGTATTCACAGACCGGTGTAAAAAATAAAAACAAATGAGAAATGCAAGAGTAGAGAGCTCACATATAAACCCACACATATATGGCCAATTAATATATGATAAAGGAGCCATGGATATACAATGGGGAAATGACAGCCTCTTCAACAGCTGGTGTTGGCAAAACTGGACTGTTATATGTAAGAGAATGAAACTGGATTATATAAAAGTACTCCATACATAAAAGTAGACTCAAAATGGATCAAAGACCTGAAGGTAAGTCACGAAACAATAAAACTCTTAGAAGAAAACATAGGCAAAAATTACTTGACTATAAACATGAGCAACTTTTTCCTGAACGCATCTCCTCGGGCAAGGGAAACAAAAGCAAAAATGAACAAGTGGGACTATATCAAACTAAAAAGCTTCTGTACGGCAAAGGACAATATCAGTAGAACAAAAAGGCACCCTACAGTATGAAAGAATATATTCGTAAATGACATATCTGACAAGGGCATAACATCCAAAATATATAAAGAACTCACACACCTCAATACCCAAAAAGCAAATAATCTGATTAAAAAATGGGTGGAGTATCTGAACAGACACTTCTCCAAAGAAGAATTCAGATGGCTAACAGGCACATGAAAAGATCCTCCACATCACTAATTATCAGTGAAATGCAAATTAAAACCACAATGAGGTATCACCTCATACCAGTTAGGATGACCAACATCCAAAAGGTAAGAAACAACAAATACTGGGGAGGATGAGGAGAAAGGGGAACCCTCCTACACTGCTGGTGGGAATGTAAATTAGTTCAACCATTGTGGAGAGCAATATTGAGGTTCCTCAAAAACTAAAAATAGAAATACCATTTGATGCAGGAATTCCACTCCTAGGAATTACCCAAAGAAAACAAGATCCCAGATTCAAAAAGACATATGCACCCCTATGTTTACTGCAGCACTCTTTACAATAGCCAAGATATGTAAGTAACCTAAGTGTCCATCAGTAGATGAATGGATAAAGAAGATGTGGTACATATACCCAATGGAATATTATTCAGCCATAAGAAGAAAACAAATCCTACCACTTGCAACAACATGGATGGAGCTGGAGGGTATTATGCGTGAAATAAGCCAGGCAGAGAAAGACAAGTACCAAATGATTTCACTCATCTGTGGAGTTAACAACAAAGCAAAACTGAAGGACCAAAATAGCAGCAGACTCACAGACTCCAAGAAGGGACTAGCAGTTACCAAAGAGGAGTGGGGAGCGAGGAAGAAGGGGATTAAGTGGCATTATGAGTAGCACACATAATGTAGGTTACTCACGGGGAAGGCAGTATAGCACAGAGAAAACAAGTAGTGACTCTATAGCATCTTACTACACTGATGGACAGTGACTGCAATGTGGTGTGGTGGGGGACTTGACAATATGGGTGAATGTTGTAACCACAATGTTGCTCATGTGAAACCTTCATAAGATTGTATATCAATGATACCTTAATAATAATATATAACTAACTGAATGAATGAATGAATAAGTAAATAAATAAATAAATAGAGAAAGTTCTCCAAGAATCAATAATCTAACCAGATTGTAAAATCAAAGACAGGAGTTATGTATAGAATGAACACTGATAACTACATCTCCTCCTGATTCTAAATATCTTCAACTCCACACCAGAAAGGACTGACTGCTAACACTTTTTATTTATAATATCACTCTCATTTATAAGGTGGTTTCTGATTTCAGATCCAAGAGAATTGATTAGCTTAACTTTAAATTACTTGAATTGACTTTTCATTTTATGCTTATTAATGACATCACAGCTACATAAATGTTAGAAAGCAATTTCAGTGAGTTTAAATCAGATCATTTTTCCTTAAAAACTGGGGCTCTGCATTATTTGTATATATTGTACACACCCATAACCTCCACTTATCCAATCAAGTGCTGTTTCTTAATGACTCAAATTCCTCAGCCCAGAGACTCCTTTCAGTGTTTAATGCCATCATAGGGTAAATGCCTTTTAAAATACATCAGCAAGTGATTAAACCTTTAAACCTTCAGAGGTAAACTATCCTTACAATATTTCTAAGTAATGCTACAATGCTGCAAAGCACATTGCAAAGTACTGGTGGAGTAGGAAAAAGAGATCAGCTTTGGAATATAAACCTGAGTTCAGACCCCAGCTCAGTCAGTGACCAACTCTATGGGCTTTGGTTTCCTGTCTGTGCCATGAAGTATTAGTATTTTGTTGTGCTCTCGTGATGGTTTAAAGTAACATATGAAAGAGTTCAGTACAAGGCCTGTTAGATACTGGATAATGGTACTTCACTGATTTTAGCATTTGTAGTATTAGTTCAAGCTGCCCCAAAAATAGATCTGAGGTGAACTCCGTTGTAATTTTCTGAAAACCAGTTCAGTACCGTGGTTCAGGTTGTTTCTTATGTGCTTAAGACTAATTTTTGGGGTACAGTAGAAAATAATTGCCTCCAAATCCTACAGAGTGATCTGTCATATGCCTGTCTATTTAGTCCAAGTCTATGTAATAATCTGTGACTGACATGTGGTCTGGGGAAATTTGAGATAACAAAGCCATCTATCTGTATTTGCAAGTCATCACCAATTACTCTCCCAAGCAGCCTAATTCTATAAATCAGTTATTTCAGAACCACTCAGATGCCATCTCTAGTTACATACACATTGCAAAGTTTACCTTTAATGTAAAGACCATATTTTCCATGATTCTGAAAGATATAGTAGCTCTATATGAGAAGGAATTTGAATGTTCTAAGTTTTCAGAGGTGTTAATTTGTATCCAACAGCTAAAGGGAAGAAGTTGCTATTAAATAAAACCTCTAAATGACTAAATTTAGTTAGAATTAAATGAACTGGCTGATTTGAAATATTTGTCATATAAACAACAATATTCATAGAAGTATGTTCACAATAGTTTCACTTCATTAGAAATCAGCACTCCACATTTTCTGTGGGTTTAATATATGGAAAATTATTTCATATTTTTCCTCTGCCTTTTTAATATAAAGAAATTATTTGTGAAGAGGGCTACTTACTAGAAGAGGCAATAATAAGGACTCAATAAAAAATATATAGATAATAAGTATATGTACTTAATTAATAACTTTGGAAAGGTACTATATATAAGGTCTACAAAGACAAGTAATTAGCACAGGAAACAGACATTTATTCTGTATGTGTAGCATTAAAAAAGACAGGCTGACAAAAGCTATAGCACTAACAACTTCGAAAAAGTGTCAACTGGCTTATTTCAGCCTCAGTTCCCTTCCTTAATAACAATTCTGATACCACAGAAAATTTCAGAGGGTCAGGTCTGCTGAGTTATCACTTTTTCAGTGATGTCTATCCTGACCACTCTATTTATCATTTTGCAACTGCACCCCCCAGTCACTTTTCCTATGCTCAACCCTCATCCCCACCCCCATGGCTCTTAACATTTTCTAACTTAGGTATAAATATTTATTTTTTATTCTGTCTCCACCCCCAACACACACTAAAATGTTAGTTCCACAAGGGAAGGAATTTTTGTTTTGTATTCTGATGTAGCCTGAACACCCTCAATAGTGTCTAACAAATGGTAGGCACTCAACAAATAATTACTGAATGACTGAATGAGTCTATAAAACAGGTAAGAGCAACAAGCATATTAATATGCCACTTAAAAGATTAATTCTCCACATCAGATTGAGAACATTCCTGAGTAATGGTTAAATATCCCACCACTTCAGAGTACTCAGCTCACATTTCCCTTAAAGACCCTACCTGCCTGAGTGCGTTCCTATGGCCACCACTGTGCCACTTGGATGAAAATCTGCACAGTGTCCTGGTTCCTAGAAGAGAGACAGACAGCTGTTGGGGGGTACATGAGAAAGTCTCCCTAGATCTAGAGGAACAGTGGCAAAAACATATTTGAAAGTATCTTGTTTTATATGAACATGGAAATCCAATCAACTTTACTGTAGCCAATGGGAAATACCACATGGATATGAGAGGAAAAAGAATTTTAGAGCAGAAGGGGATATGCTGGCAGAGTAGTGAGGGGAAAGGACAACTAGCTTGTGGCTAGGCAGTGGAACAATAATGAGGATAATAACAAACATTTGCACAGTTCTTCAAACACTATAAAGAATCTGCATATACCTTTTGAGCTAGAGATGGTGGACATCTGGGTGGGGTAGGGAGAAAATACAGTAAGAGACCAGTCCAAAAAGAAGACAGAGTCTGTTAGTGAGCAGCACTTACTAAATCTGACTGCAACACCACCAGAGGCCCACACATTTCCATAATAATGCTCCATGAACATGTGAAATCTTTCAGATTTTTACTACTAAAACTGAGAGAAAAGCTGCGCTCTTGCCCTGCTAATTTGCTTCTTTAGAGTGGGTTCATGTTATACTTTGTGACTAAACCATTTTCCCCTACACCATTCCCTTACTAAACTATGTAAGTACACTTGTTTTTAGCCAATGCTGAGTCCTTTTTCTTTTGCTGCTCCCAACTGCCCAATTAGGGAGTTTCTGTGGGGAGATTATAATCACATTTTGCTTTACTCACATCTACGAGCCTGGTCCATTCCAGCTTGTGTTCCACTGAGTTCCACATGCACACCTGTCTGTCCTGAGCACATGTCAAGAGCAAATCTTTGAAGGGATGTGTGGCAAGACCCCAAAGCTCATCTGTGTGACCCTGAAAATGAAATGCACACTTTGTTGTAAGAAACAAAAATTACCATGAAAAATATTCAGTTAATTATTAAAATCATAAACATTACCTGTACTTCTATTTGGAAGCCATCATTAAATGTTCCTCGTAAAATAAAGTTTCGTGATGTGCCTACCAAAAACTGATCTGCCTTTCCTTCTGCTACAGCTCTGATTGTTCCATACTGATCAGGAACCTGAAATAATAAATTTGGAATCATATGCATAGTAAAATGCAATAATTACTACCTGTGGACAGCATTTATAGCTGTAAGCAATTATGAGGTAATAAATGACAGAACTCCAAATTTGAAAGTAATATGCTAATCTTATGCTAATAGTGATTTACTTGTTCATACAATTATATTTTATTACACAGAAGTTATAATGCATTATTTTCAACATTCTTTGCTTTCAGTCTATTGAAGTTTATATTTTATATGGTTTCAAGAGTTATGGGTTAGCAGCAGGGGAAAAAAGAATAGGTTCTATTTTATCAAAAATGTGGTCTGGTTTTGTTACTTACAAGTTACTTTACTTTGGGTGAAGTCATTTAGCCCAAGACAAACTTATCTGTAACATGGAGATAATAATAATAATACATGCCCTATACCTACTGTTAATTGTTCTAAGGATCAAAATACAAGAATAATGTGTATGGCATTTCTTTGTAAACTAAAAAGCAATATACTATAAAGTGTTATAATGCATTAATAGGACTCCCTGGGAGATCAATCTTATATAATGTACTACATGGTATACTCTTAGTCAATGTTTTATTAAAAATACAATAAGCTCAAAGAATGACTCTTTCTGAAACAATGCAATTGATTTCTTCTTTTTGAAATAGGATCCAAATGACTCCTAAAAGCACAAAGAACTATTCTAACAGTAATCCAATTTATGTTGGAAATGGCAAAGGGAGGAATGAACTAGATGGCATAGCTTTTTATTACAAGGGATATGAGTTTTCTGTGAAGAAAAGAAATAGTAAAGGAGATGGCATTTCCACTATATGAAAATAACACAGGTTGTAATAAACAACTCTTTCTTATCTATATTCTTGGAGATAAAACCCCAAAGCAATACTATTTGTATTCTTTTTTAGAGAAGATTTTATCTGGAAACCATGTTTTGTGTTGAAAACAGTATAAATTAAAAATTTCAGTCACCAAAAAACAGAAGCAACATTAAATTCTGTGAGATTTGCCCTTGCTTTGAGAATCACTGACCTAAAATACTATTATTCTTAACCATTTCATTTCTTGAGACCTAATTCAATTAAGCAAATTTTCATTGAGCACATAATACCCATCAGGTTTTTAGTCCTATTGTTTAAAAGATTATATTCAAGTTTTAAAATTAAACTGGACATTTTGTATGCCTTGGCAGTGGATATAGTATTTGATGAATATTTGCTGAATTAAGTTTGCATGGTTATATTTTTGGATCACTAAAAAAAAATTCAGAAATAACAAGCAAGTTAATTATCCTGCTGATCTTTTTTTTATTATTCTTTCAAATTATTTTGTTTAGTGAATGGTCTTTTTGTTTTGTTTTGTTTTTTGAGGGAATGAAATGACAAGAAATGTACACCAATTTCCCAGAAAAGTGTGTTATTTTAATGTGACACAAAAGATGTGAGTTAGAGGGCTTTTAATATTTTTAAATGTTCATGTTCCATTTTCATTCTTACCTCTATTTCTCTTTCAGGATTCAGATCATGATCCCACAGAATTATTTTTCTGTCTTTCCCTCCTCCAGTTAATAACATACCATTTCTCATCTGACAAAGTGTAAACACACTGCCATCATGAGCTTTGATTTGTTTGCTTATCTGATAAACACCTAATATGAAGAAAAGGGAAAGACAAAAACACTAGTGATAACATTTCCATCAGAACTTGGTGTCTTTTTGGGAGAAAACTTTAATAGAACTACAACGTGAATAGTTGTTAAGTTCCTATGATTCAATAGACAAAAACCTATTTTCAGCAAGTTGCCCACAAGGCAGGTAGTGAAGCTTAATACAATCTCTGGCATTTATGTTAATTTTTAGTTACTCTGAAAATACTTCAAAATACATTTTTTAAAAAAGGTAAGCTAAAGTAGTACCACAGACCATGAAGGATATTTCAGCCTCAGAACTTAACTATCTCTTATAATCATTTTACATAGTAATTAGATAAGGTACTACTATTCTGGTTTTAGAGCTGAGGACCCAGAGGTACAGAAGTGGCTTAGCCAACTACACATAGTTATTTATCGACAAAGCTGTGACTAGGACTCAAGCCTTCATTCAATGTTCCTCTGAAGGAAGCAAAAAAGCCTTCATTTCCTTTTGAGGTATCAGTCATAATATTTAACATTTAACAACCACTGCTGACCTGGAGGCCTTTTGCTCTGCCAAGGATTAACCCCTTTATTTGCTGAGATATGGGGAACTAGGGAAGATATTGGGGCAGAAGTGGGCACTGTGGCTTGTGACTAACCAAACAAGTATTTTAGTATTTTTAAAACTGGTCCAACTGTACCAGTTTGATGGCTGAATGACATCGCAGCTTTCTTGTACACTCATAGTACTTTACAAGTACCCAGGGAGGGACAAGACAGGTACGAGAAAAATATTTTAGGTCAAGTCCATGTGGAGATTGATTGAATGAAAAAAATAAATATACAACGTAATCAGATTCTTTAGAATTAGGGTAGAACTCAAACGTTTTTCTTTGGTGTTCACAATGCCTTATTCAAGGAAACTCTTTCCTGGCTAGTGAGGCTGGCAGAGCAAAAATAAAGCTTTTTTGGAAGTTGATATCTTGAAGTACTAGTGACCACATTCAAAATGGGAAGGTAGAGCCTTATCTAAATATGGCCAAAGTAAATCAACAAATAGACCTTAGGTCCCTTGGAAAAATGAAAAGAATTATAAGTTTAAAAGTTACTCAATAGGGAGATGGGTGAAAGTGGTCAAAAGGTACAAATGTCCAGTTATAAGTTCTGAGAATTTAATGCACAGCACGGTGACTACAGTTAACAATACTGTATTGTATACTTGAAAGTTGCTGAGAGTAGAACTTAAAAGTCGTCATCACAAGAGAAAAACCTGTAACTCTGCAAGGTGATGTATGTTAACTGAACTTACTGTGGTAGTCATTCTGCAATATATACATGTATCAAATCACTAACTATGCTGTACACCTTAAACTATACAAAGCTGTTACGTTAATTATAGCTCAATAAAACTGGGGGGAAAAAAGAAAACTTTAATTACTTTGAAAATTCCTGTTAATTCACATTTTTTAGGAAAGGAAAAATGGTTTGGAGGAAGAAAATATACAGAGAGCTTATCAGACATAAAACAGAGTTTTGATTTGTCGCCTATTTACTAGACTAAAAGAATTAGCTGTGAAGTTACTTCTGCCATCCCAAAATGTCCCTTTATCAGATATGATATCACACTACACTCAAATTTTGTTTGGTAAGACTGCCAGGGGTACAGAAATGTCCTATTAGGAAATATGCAAACTGGATCAACCTACTGAAAATTTTGGCAATAATTTAAAAAGAGACTTTGAGCATTTGTTTTGATCTGGGTTTACACATTTCATTGCATCCACCAAATCCTTACCAGTCCTACCTACAGAACTGAAAACCTGAAACTTACAGGAAGAAACAAAATTCTTAGCAAGTTTGCCCATAATAGGGGCCGTCAAGTAGCAGAGTATAATACAGGCCATTTCAAGTGCCCAGCAGTTT
This sequence comes from Smutsia gigantea, assembly GCA_032199065.1. NCBI lineage: Eukaryota > Metazoa > Chordata > Mammalia > Pholidota > Manidae > Smutsia > Smutsia gigantea. The sequence goes on from JAVSCE010010978.1 coordinate 33,694, forward strand.
ACAAGATTAGATTTCCTGTTTCCTGTATGTGCATATGCAGATTTTCTTTGCAAAAAGGCTAAGCCACAAGTTTCTCAGACATTAATTAAAATAAAAATTACCTCTCCCTGCCTACCTCAACACACATTAAAGCTAATGAAGGGTACATTTATGTTCAAACTGCTCAGTGTCCGAGCATAATATGTCAACAACTTAAGTCAACGTTTTGATATACAATGCTGTTTCTGGCATTTCTGGTATTGAACAAATGTGCCAGGAAAAAGAAAAGAGAGATAAGTGGGAAAGGTAGTTTGATAATACTTCTGTTCTTTTTTCTTAAGAATCCTCAACCTACTGCCATCCTTCTTGTATGTGAATTCTGAACCTAACTTGAATAAAGGAGGCTAAGAATGAATTGAATGGACAGTGACAGAGATCAAGATCACTGGTAATACAATTTAGGATTACTTTTTAAACTTTGAATATGTCTAATTCAATTCAATTGCCAAACTGAGAAATTCAGTGAATGGATATGGAAGACACTGGTATTATCTCCTTAAAAATACCATATTAAATCTGCAGAACACAAGAAATCTACAATGTTATATTCAAATCCCACATTTCAGTGAAAACAGTGCTTTGATCAGTATTACTCAATTTTTACTCCTATGCTGACACCCAAAGGGTAAGATTAAAGTCATTTCTTCAATAATAAAGTGTTTAACAAATTATCTTCAAACAGCACCAAACGCCAGACATTGCATTAGTCCTGAGAAAGCCTATTAGGGAGGGTGGATGTGTTAATTGGATCTTTCCTTCTGATGAGGGGAACAGGATTCCCTTACTCCAAAGGCACTGGTGGTGATTTCCATGGTCTGATGCAGACTCCAGAGAGACCAAGGAAATGAGTTGTTTCAGTGTGTTTAAGGTGAGGTAGATGAATAAGAGAAACCAGGGCCAGCCTGCTCTGACAATTGAGGGGAAATATCTCAAGAACCACAGGTCAGTTCCCTGTCACTTTCTCTCTTTCTCTCTCTCTCTTTTATTAATTTTTTTGGTGCATTCTCAGAGACTGTGTGGTTTAGCTAGTGTTCTTTCTACTGCTACCACCTATTGCTGCTAATAAAGAATCCCTCTCTGCTCCCAGCCCACTTATTTTAGAACAATGTCTCTTATATCTTCTACTTTGAAAGATACATATGGTATTTGGACATCTTTTCAATTTTAACGTTTTAACACAGCAATAAAAAGAAAAGCGTTGGATAAAAGGCTATTTTCAATGCCCTTCCTCTAATTTTTTCATCTACCACAGAAAAGGTCAAAGTACACCTGTATATTTGGGTGCAAAAGGAACTTAAGAATAAAACATTTCTTAATTTCTGAGGAAAATCAATTTGAGATAAAGCTGAATGAATGCCAAGGCCTACTACTGGAGCTGGGAAGAGGGGCTGTAGTGAGAAAAAAAAAAGATTGGGGACCAAACTAGTTGTTTATTCTTTTTTCCTCCCCTTTCCCATTTTAATCACATGGCCATGCATACGGCTCTCAGATACCCCTAGACCCAGCCCAGGAGAGACTGAACCCTGTAGTCTGTTGCTATGTTGGGAAAAGGAGAGAAAGGTAGGGAATGTGCTGCAAATGTAATAACTGGGACCATCTTTCTATATAACGCATAACTCTGTTACAACAGCTGTTAAGAAAAAGTCATTGGAAACAGGCTTTCATGAGTTGATAAGGATAATTTAACCACTAACTGTTTGTAAAAATGATACCTCTAAATTTACAAGCCTTTAGATTTACTATTCATTTATTATAATAAATCCAATATTTATGGGCAAGTCAAAGTTCAGCTGGATCTTAATTGTAACAAGTAGAATTCTGAAGTAATGGAGTGTGATTATGTGATATTTTACTATATTGTTCTTACATTGTCCATTAAAAATAAAAACTTCAAGTCTTTAACAGAGTGCTGCTTTTACTGAGAACAATGTCATCCTGCATGACCTCCACCATTTACCCACATAAGATATCTCAGCCTTCTAAAGCTCCAGTCTCAAAATCAAATGTAGGCTATTGCTCTTTTGCAAGGATAATCTTTCCTCTTGGACCCAAATCCAGCTATTCTTATCTCTCTAAGATTTTCAGTCTTCCCACCAGCAATTCCCATTTTACTATGGTGTTTTAGGCAACCTTAAAAAAGACTGGTTGATTCTAGCAACTCTTTACTTCCCATCCCATTTTCAACGTTGCTTCTCAAAATTCTCCATTTTGAAACTGCCATTTTACACTTACCTGTTCTAGAACCTTAATGTTCTATTGAAATTGCAAGCTACTGATGGTCTTTTCCTGATTAATTTTTCTTGAATTCCTTATAGCACTGATATACCTAGAAACTCTCTCCTCCTTTGTTCAGTGTCACTAGATAAAAGAGTTCTTATCTTTTAACTACTTTGTTTTAAAATCTCATTTCTGTAATCCTTGCAGGCTCTTTTCTGGTCATCTAATGGTGGGATAAAGGACTGTTGGCCTCACAGCTCTTCTTTCTTCCATAGTGAGCTCAACCAGTTTTAAGGATTCTTGAAGATAATTTAGAGAAGTCTGTATCTTTAATCATTACTTGAATTTTCAATGATTAGTATATATTAAAGATAATAAGAATTACAAAACACTATGATTTTTTAGAATCAAATTTCCTTGGTTGGCTGTCTTCTCTCACACTTCTACATGACAAATTTACTCATGCTGTCCTGAATACCTCACATTCATATTCATCTTTCTCCCTCTGCTTGTACTACTTCCCTATACTGGGATCAAGGTTCTGCATCTTCTGTAGTCTTGTACATTTATTATGTCTTAGTTTAAATACCATTTCTTTTGTGAAGGCTTTAAAAAACATTGAAGATCAGGATGATTTATCTCTTAATCTTTACACAGTTTAAGTTAACATATATCTATTCATCACTTTCTAATTATTTTGTAGTAACCTCCTGGAAAGATAGGTTCACTAGAGTCAAATGTGAGCTATATGTGCTTAATAAATAATTGGGTAAATAATTTAATTTTCAAAAAGGTCATTATGAAGATTCAAAATGGCGGCATGAGAGGTGACACGGAGAACTCCTCCCAAAACCAGAAATAGTACAAAAATATAGTTAATTAATACAACTAACACTAAAACAGCAAGAAGAAAGAAGGCTGAACCAGACTACATACAGACCTCACAAACAGAGCAGACCTCACGAAACGGTAACATACAGAAAGCCTTAATCCAGTGGGACCTGAGCCCTTCCCCCACCCCAGCTCACTGGTGGAAGGAAGAGAAACAGAGCAGGGAGGGGGTGGAAGCTTGGGACTGCTGAACACCTAGCCCTGGAGATCTGCTTTGTGAGTGGAAGCCTATATTGTGTGGTGCTCTGGATGTTGGGAAGCTTGGATGGGTGGAGGGCCTGGGAGACTGACATTCCGCCATTGGTGGAGGATGGGATCCACATCCGGCTGTTCTGTGTCAGAAGAAGGGCGGGTGGTCTGAGAGGCTTCCTAGCAGCGAGAGGGCTGCTGAAGGGGCAGTGTTTGCACGGAGCTTGCTGCATGGGAGAAGGGAGAGCTGGACAAGGTGGTCTGGGCATGCTCTGCCCAGCTGGCTGGAAACTTTGAGGAGCTTCAGGTGCTCCATACCCCTGGCTGTCTACTCAGCTCTGAGGCCCCCCACTGTGACACACAGTCTGCCGAGCCTTCCTACTAGCCTGTAGGCACCTGCTTGCAAACCGGCAGTCACTGCGCTGGCGTCAGGCCAGCCAGAGGGAGGCCCTGCCTACAACAGCTAGATACGCAAAGCACAGAGGCTTACATGTGTGTGCATATGTGTGCTTGGCCCACTGGCTCTGACACTGGAGACAGGCACTGCAGATGGGAATCAAGAAACAGATCTTTCCTCCCCCCAGGCATCAGCTTAATCACCATAATATTGCACATGTAATTGTAGATTAATGAAACCAAAATAAACTTAAAAAAAAACAGACTTTTAAAAGCAGCTAGAGAGAGAAAAAAGATCACATACAAAGGAAAACCCATCAGGCTATCATCAGACTTCTCAACAGAAACCTTACAGGCCAGAGGGAGTGGCATTATATATTTAATGCAATGAAGCAGGAGGGCCTTGAACCAAGAATACTCTATCCAGCAAGGTTATCATTTAAATTTGAAGGAGGGATTAAACAATTTTCAGATAAGCAAAAGCTGAGAGAATTTACCGCCCACAAACCACCTCTACAGTGCATTTTGGAGGGATTCCTACAGATGGAAGGATTCCTAAGGCTAAACAGATGTCACCCAAGGGAGAGACAAAGAGTACAGAATATGATTCATAACATACAAAGAATGGAGGAGGAAGAAAAAGGAGGGAAAAAAAAAGACCCTTCAGGTTGTGTTTGTAATAGCATACGAAGTGAGTTAAATTAGACTGTTAGACAGTAAGGGAATTACCCTTGAACCTTTGGTAACCATGAATCTAAAGCCTGCAATGGCATTAAGTACATATCTATCGATAATCACCCTAAATGTAAATGGTCTGAATGCACCAATCAAAAGACATAGAGTTACTGAATGGATAAAAAAACAAGACCCATCTATATGCTGCCTACAAGAGACTCACTTCAAACCCAAAGACATACACAGACTGAAAGTAAAGGGATGGAAAAAGATATTTCATGCAACTAATAGGGAGAAAAAAGCAGGAGTTGCAGTACTTGTATCAGACAAAATAGACTTCAAAACAAAGAAAGTCACAAGAGACAAAGAAGGACATTTCATAATGATAAAAGGGTCAGTCCAACAAGAGGATATAACTATTACAAATATTTGTGCACCCAACACAAGATCACCTACATAAGTGAAACAAATACTAACAGAATTAAAGGGTGAAATAGAATGCAATGCATTCATTTTAGGAGACTTCAACACACCACTCACTCCAAAGGACAGATCAACCAGACAGAAAATAAAGAGACAGAGGCACTAAACAACATATTAGAACAGATGGACCTAACGGACATCTACAGAACACTCCATCCAAAAGCAACAGGATACACATTCTTCTCAAGTGCACATGAAACATTTTCAAGAATAGATCATATACTAGGCCACAAAAAGAACCTCAGTAAATTTAAAAAGATTGAAATTGTACCAAGCAGCCTCTCAGATCACAAAGGTATGAAACTAGAAATAAATTACACAAAGATAACGAAAAAGCCCACAAACACATGGAGGCTTAATAACATGCTCCTAAATAATCAATGGATCAATGACCAAATAAAAACAGAGAGCAAGCAATATATGGGGACAAATGACAACAATAATTCAACAACACAAAATCTGTGGGATGCAGCAAAGGCTGTGCTAAGAGGGAAATATATTGCAATACAGGCCTACCTCAGGAAAGAAGAACAATCCCAAATGAACAGTCTAAACTCACAATTAATGAAACTAGAAAAGGAAGAACAAATAATGCCCAAAGTCAGTAGAAGGAGGGACATAATAAAAAAGGTCATTATGAAGAATCATAAAAACAGAAGGTACCTTGGTGACTTTCATAATGTTTCACTGCAGCTCTCTCTCTTGTGGTCTGGGTAAGAGATGCAACTGCAATAGCAGTATATCAGAATTAAAAGGAATGACTTTAATGTGAGAATACTATACCTTTAGGTCCCTTCCCAGGAGTGGGTTCAACAGTAGTTTTGCTCCATATAAGTATGACTCCACCTGAGTCTCCAGTAAGAACATCTCCATTCCCCAAGAATGCTAAACACTGCACAAATTTTGGTTTTTCGTATTTCTACAATGAAAGAATGAGATTTTTAGTTTTCTCTTTGGCGTGACAATTTTATGCTTAGTCAGCAATTTAAAATTTCAGTTTTATAATGAAGTTGTAACATTCTGATCCTTACCCCAAAAATTCCCTGTTTTCTAGTTAGTGAATTGCCACTCCAGGTCCAGAAAAAAATATGAGATTTACCACATGTAATTATTGTATTTGCATCTGTTGGATGGAACTCCACAGCCAAAACAACTTCATTTGTTGTCTGTGGAAAGAGAAATATAATTTTAGATGAATGTATATCCTTACTTCCATTAAGTACCAATTATAGCTACCGACAAAGACAAGGAAAAATTTTGAGGAAATGCCTTTTTTTTCAAGATCTATCTTCCTGAAGACTTTTGGAGTAATGATTTAAATTTTATGTCCTCATACTATTATATCATCTTTTATGGTACTTATATTAATAACTACACTATTATATTCATATACTATTTATATAAATTAGTTTTAGATTATTTTCATTTCTTGCACATTCAGAGAAAAGTACACTAAAACCATCAAATAGAAGAGCAATGTACATTCTTAAAACACATGCCATTTTGATTAAAAAAAAAGAAAAGAAAAGCAATCTCATCTTTCTTTGTATTACTGATCATTCATGCATTCAAGAAAATATTACTGAGGTTTAGAAATTCATCCTTAGGCTGAAGGCTTAAAAAATAAATATAAAATGGTCACTATTGATTCCTACAAAAATGAAAAAACAAAGAACAAAGAAGCTTTTATGTTCTTTCCTCAAAAACACCTAGAAAAGACAGGTGTTAAGTTTAAAAGAACTAGAGTGAAAAAGGAAGAAAACAGACATGAGTGTAACAAAGCAATTACAAGCAGTTTTTTCACTGAAATTATTGAATTAAGGATATTTAAAAAATTATTTCTGTATGTTCAATAAATTCTAATTGAATTCTTACTAAACTGATGTTTTACAGTAAAATAATCTACTTAGCTTAATAGTGAGGTAAAATCTATATGCTTATAGAGCTATTTATTGTTATCTGCTGTTTATCTGCAGGGTGACTATTAATATCCATTTTTTAACTTAGTGAAAAATTTCCTGTGTAGGAAATGTTTCCTCATTACAGCCCAACATGGTAAACATGGTAATCTTATGAAAAAGTGAGTTAAAATACATTTTACAGTCTTATACTAGTAAAACAATACTTGAAAGAATTGATCTAAACTTTAAAATTTTTCCATGGCTCCAATATTACTGCAAATTTTGGGTTTCTACTACTAACATTTGGGCTTAAGGGCCTTGTATAAGCACATAAATAAGCCCCAAAAAACTAATCTGAATACTTTTCCCCTTTAACTAGATTCAGACTGTAAGATGAAGGAAATGGCAGTATGTTTTCTTGTTATATAATTATCCACAACTACTATGGAACTATATATGCCTTGCAGGTCAAAGTAAACTTTAAAGATAAAAGCAAAAATTAGTCACTTCTCTTTCAGGGTGATGCCTTGCAAAAATTAACTCAACAGCCTTAGTTCTCACTTGGGCAAAATCAAAACTACTTTACAGTTGAATCTTATGCCAAAATGATTAATCAAAGAATATAAAATTATATTCCCAGTATACAAACCCATGGTGCTAGTAATAAGATATTCAAGACATAAAGTGAACTAATCTATGAAATTAAATCACTTTTGGTCTGACTATAGCCTTA